>BJCM01069937.1:0-12203 GCA_018326385.1 Flaveria bidentis
TATGTGTAATATTATGACAAAATATACAAATTTATTCGCATTTGTTTGTGTTCATTTTCACTATATAAATATTATGAACAGTTTAAAAACATACTCATTATGCTAAATAGCATGCTATCATCATCAAAGATTCAGTTCCATTTCATGTCAAATTCAAGATGCATGCCCTTCTTGTTCTTAACAAAATAACATGTTAAAAACTTCTGCAGTTCAAACAGATTGAGCAATGCAGAATCAACGAATGCAATTCAACTTATTGAACTCTAAACAATCATCAAAAAGACAAAAACAGATTGAGATTGATCATATAATAGAGAACCAAAGCAAAATGTCACAATTCAATATCCAAAACAAAAATCAAATCTATATCATAACTTCATAACTTGAAAACCCTAACAAAAAACTCACCAGAAGAACACAGAATCAATCCATCGGAATCTCCACATCTCCATCAGCAATCTCCTGCTGCAAATCCTTGGGATCCTTTCCATCAACAGTGCATCCAACAGAAACACACGTCCCAAGGATCTCCTTTACAGTCCCCTGCAACTCCTTCGCCATAGATCTAGATCTCATAATCTTCGCGATCTCAATCACATCATCAAGCGAAATGTTACCGCTATGCTTAATGTTCTTCACCTTCTTCCGATCACGCTCCGGCTCCTTCAACGCTTTGATCACCAGTGCAGCGGCGGACGGTACGACAGAGACTTTCGCCTGACGGTTCTGGACGGTGAGTTTGACGGTGACTCGGAGGCCTTTCCAGTCCTTTGCGGTTTCCTTTGCGATGTCTTCTCCGATCTTCTTCGGTGAGAGACCGAGTGGACCGATTTTCGGAGCGAGTGAACTCGCTGCACCGACCTCGCCGCCGGTGACTCGGACGTAAACGTCGACCACTTGTGATGGATCGAACTTCGGTGGCATCGTCGGAGAATGAAGATCGGAGATCGGAGGCTAGGGTTTGTAGAAGATGATGCGTTGATGATTTGATATTCTAGGGTTTCGCTTATTGGGCCATGGGTGTGGATGGTGCATTAAGGCTTGAGCCCATGATGGGGGGATTGAGAGTGTGGTAACTAGTTACTAGCCCATGACTTTATAGGCTTGAATACTTCATTGGGCTTTTTGTATAGCCTCTTATCATTTATAGCATTGTTAAAAGAATCGGATAGTCGAAGGGATTGTTTGGTAATATCTAAATCAGACTATTAATGATTCTGATATCTGAATAGTTTAGCATTTAATTGTTAAAACTGTTTGTTCGCGAACAAATGTCTGAATCATTCAGAAATTTGTCTCTGAATGGTTAAGTATTATACGAATGCTAAATAGTTGTGAGGTCTAATACTGAATGTTTAAGAACTCTTATATGAATTGATCAGACATTTTCTTTTGAATAGTTAATTGATATACTAGCTTTTAATGGTTCAGACCTCTTAATACAGCACTTAAAGGTTCAGAGTTCAAATCTTTTATTGTTTAGCACTTAATCATTAAGAAATTGCCAAACAACCCCTAAGACAATCTAATCCTATGTATCGATTGTCGTTGACTTTACTAATTGTAATG
This sequence comes from Flaveria bidentis, assembly GCA_018326385.1. Classification (NCBI taxonomy): domain Eukaryota; kingdom Viridiplantae; phylum Streptophyta; class Magnoliopsida; order Asterales; family Asteraceae; genus Flaveria; species Flaveria bidentis. The sequence continues at coordinate 1,570 of BJCM01069937.1, forward strand.
TCAAAATATACAACGAGAGGAGACTGTCGAGGGAAATCTTGGGATAAACATTCGAGTGTTAGTAGTACACTACTACTTATAGAAATTAACATTGTCTTAATAACTTAGTGATAGCACCTTTGGTCGAGTTTCATCATAAACATTTTTTTATTAAAATTTCTTAGCAACGATAATCGAACACCAACCTTGAGTTTAAGTGCATCATCAGAACTTTGATTTGGGTATGATATTAGAACTATAGTATTCTTTTTCTTCGGTGAAAACAATGAAAGCAACTAATCATTTATTTCCTGTACAAAATTGTTTACCAAAGAAGCAAGAATAGATTGTACAAAATGAAGTTTCAAGTACGCTTATTTTTCTTTTTGAAAAACACCAAACCACATGGTGAAATGAAAAGCCTGGTATCAAAAAGTTTTAGCGTTGTTTTACATACTCTTAATCAACTTTTTAATGGTTCAGACTGTTTGTTTCGTGAGCAAATTTCTAAATGGTTTAAACATTTGTCTCTGAATGGTAAGTATTATAATAATGCTGAATGGTTAAGAAGTCTAGTGCTGAATGATTAAGAAGTCTAATGCTGAATGGTTAAGAAGTCTAGTGCTGAATGATTAAGAAGTCTAATGCTGAATGGTTAAGAAGTCTAATGCTGAATGGTTAAGATCTCTTATCTGAATCGGTCAAACATTTGCTTTTGAATAGTTAAGAGATATACTAGCTCTTAATGGTTCAGACCTCTTAATGTTTAACACTTAATTATTCAGACATCTTATTGATTCAACACTTAATCATTCAGAAGTTGGCAAACAACCATTCATTCAGATGTTGAGTGATGCAACAAATATATGGAGATGGAAGAATCCAAGACAAGAAAGTGAAGAAGAAAGTTGTATTAAAGATGAATGTGGGATGGAAAAATGTTGATTATAAAGAGCCTATTAAGCAGGTTCATTATTCACAATTGAAGTGAATGGGGGAAAAGCCAAGTAATCGTTTTTTGGGTTCACGACAACACTGCTACCACTCATTCGGGTAGGTGATGCAATTTGCATTCGCGAGTACTAATACATGTCTACCTGATGAAAGATTTCAAAAATGTGCACATTGGGTGACTGTTGGAGAAATTGAAATGGTTTAGGGTTTTTTAAAGGAGTAACGTTACTAACTATGGTAGTTCAGGAAATGAGATGGCAATGGTCTAAGAAAATTTTGGTAGATTTTTTAGTTTTATTAATTGTTTCTAAATAATAGTATGGTAGGGAGTTTATAAATATGATTTTTATATTAGAATGAAAATTAACATAGATAGGTTGAGATATCTCGTGAAATTATTAATTACTATAGGTTCATGCGTTTTTAAATCAATTTTGACGTGATATTTGACCGGCTGATACGATAAAAATAAGATACTAAATGAAAGTCAATCAAATATACAAGGGACTTTTCTTTTTTTTCACTAAGAAAATCTGCTAATAATCTAAACAATTATGGAGACGACTTATATGTATGGCTAGAGAATAGTTTTATTATAAGTAGTTGTATTGATTCTTGTATTTTGTATTTAGTTTTGATTAAAAAAAAATGAAAGATTCAGGTTGTTGCCCACAAATTTATTGTTGTCTTATGCTCTTGATCCGATTGTTTATACCAACTTGCCTATTAATTATCTATATTATATTTTTGTGATAGATACCTTGAAGAATAATTGCAAAGCAATGAAAACTGTAATTTAAACTTCTAGTTAAACTGAAATATACTAAACTTAGACATTATACTTATTAATTTTAAAGATTCTTAGATACCCTTTTTATTAACTTTTATTTAGCTTATTCAAACTCCTAAAACATGTTTTCTTTAAACAGATTAATTTTACCCAATCTATCCCCTACACCTAATTTAGATTATAACTAATCTACATCAATCTGTTATAACAAGGACTTAAACCCTTAACCTCAAGAAAAGTTTCCCTACTATAACTGTAAATGTGATCTCCAACTGGATCTGATTCGCTCCAATTAACTTCGATTTAACAACTAATATATGTCGATTCAAGCCTACACACAATCAAACATAGATGTCTCCCTGTAACAATCCTCTCATGTGAGAATAAGTAGTTGGAATAAGTAAGTGATAGGTAGGGAGAGAAAAAGAGAGAATTTAGATAGTATTTTGTGCATGGGGAAATTAATCTTCGTTACATTATATTTATAGTGTTCCACGATATATGTTTAATCGGTCATGTATGATACTGTAAGTTGTCCCTAAAAGAGTTTGTTACGCAATTGGATCCTACCCCTTATGCGATTAGAGGTGTGTTTCATCGACGACCAGAATTGATGATGATTGTGATACCTTAAACGTGAGACATGTGTCAGCGCCCTATTATCAAACGGGTATCATTTGTATTTCCCGGGTCTGGTTTTTTTCTAAACACCTTACGATAAGCCTTTTAAAACATAGCATCTAAGATAACGACAATAACACTGATTTTGTAATATATAGTAACAAATTATGTGATGATGGATGCATTTTGTCAAATATATTTTTTATGTTGTTGCTCTAGTGGAAGACTTATCGTGAGTCTCGTTACTTTATTACAAGATTGTCAAGATGCAAAAACGACTTTATTAGGTACCACGTGTTTGGTTAAAAAAAATAAAGCATCATATTTTATAAAAGTAACAAAGTTAAAGGGCTTTGGTAAGTTTTGTCAATTAATTAAAGAGATTTTGAAAACTTAGGTAAAAACTCTAGAAATAATAGTTAAGAGTCCAACATGAAAAATGAAACCGAATGTATGATAGTTTTGTTGATTATTTAACCGAAATTTTTTTTCATGAATAATAATGTCTTGTTAGGTAGTAACAGAACAACATCATAATATCTCATTCATTTCTTTACATCTTACTAATATATCATGAATGATTAACATTCTTGTTTCGTGAGGTGATAATGAATACTAATAAAAACATGTGTTTTATTAGTATTCACTATGATTTCAAAATCTCGCTTCTACTTTTACTCTTTTACTAAGCTATAATTTGAATAAAACCGACACTTAATTTAAAAAAAATTAAAAAATTGATAATATATAAAGTATTCAATAACCATATATAACTTGTAGGGCTGAACATGAAGGAACGGTCAATTTTAGGCCCCAAAAGAAAATGATATTCACTTTCAAGCATCCACTTAAGTCAAAAGGAACCATCCACTTTCAAGTTACACTCATTTTTTTTTCTGAAAAAAAGTTAATTATAAGTTAAGTTTGTTGATTGTTTTTACTAAACTTTCAAGATTTTGTGAGAGTATCACGCTCTGTACACTTGCTGAAGCGGCAAGTACAAGCATGTGTTGTGATTTTGTATTTTATTTTATTCTTAGGAAATTGGATTTTAATAATATAAAATATTATTCATTAGCATAATAACTCATACAGTAAATTTGACAGTTAATAATCTTAATTTTTACTTTTGTTATCACCGGTAATTCTAGTAGTATAATTATAAAACATTTACATTTAATGTTTATTTATTTTAGGCTCGATTTAGCTTGTAATTTTATTCATTTCTTTCATAATCATTATGGTGAATTAAAACGAGCGCAAATCAAACGTAAATATCTAATAATTATATTAATGAGACTGTTGATGTTGGTAACAAAAAGAAAAGTTGGGATTATTATCGGGCAAATTAGTAGTTTATATTATTGAAATTCAATTGCCTTATTTTACATATATTTTAATTTTCAATTTTTTCATTGTTCATTTACTTTCCTTTTCTAGCGTTATTTTTTTCCTTTTTTCGTATTTTTTATTATTTGTTTTTTATGTAGCCTATTCCTTTTCTTTCTTGTTCTTTACGGTTTACTCTTTGTTCGCTACGGTTAAACCTACCAGTTAACAAACATTAATTGCATTATACATACTGAGCTTTATACGTTTGTAATCTTTATAACATACTAAAGTTAGTGTTTCTAAATGTGTCAAATAAAAAATTCACCGTTTAATATAATGTTATATTGAAAATGAGAATAATGTCTATATGTCACTTGTAACTAGAAGCAAAATATAGGTAATTTGACACCTGTTGTAATAGTCAGCCGGAGCAAAAGAACTTATATGTAGAGTATTTTAAATTAAAATCATTACTAGAACTACGACTTTTTTTGGTTGATAAGTATATCACTTACCACCATACTATTCATTACAAATAACTATTGATTTTAGTTATGATAATAATTCTGTATTTTTAACAACAATAAATATCCAAATGCTTTTTTGTTGCGTAAAATGGTAAATGTATTGTAGCCAAATTAAGATAATAATTTTTAGTAGTGTATAGACATATATTTAATACACATAACCTTATAATATGTTTGAAGATAACAACATTGTTAAGTAAATGTTTTTTGTTAAATAATACGATAGTGAAGATCGTAATTTTGGTTGAATATATCATATATGTGTATGATACGTATCTCTTCGGTCGGAGGACATAATTTATTAACTTTTAGGTTATATTATAATATACATTCTTCTTCATAACACTACTACAAAATAATATTATTTATAAAGAAGCAAAACACATAAACAACAAGTGCCACTTGGTAGAATCATTATACCTAATTTTTAGAATTCTTAAAGATGATTGAAACCTTAAAATATTTAAGAAAGAATATGCTTTCGGAATTTTATTATATCTCTTCTAGATTTTGTAATAAAATATTATCACTGAAGTTGTTACAATGTATAAAATAGTCTCGTATTAGTTGTATGGGAAATAGATGAGAATTTTATAAATCAAACGCTATTCCGTTGGTTCTATTTTTTTTTAACGGCTAACGAATAATTTTTAAGCCCGATCACCCGGGTAAACCGAATGGCAAAAGGCCACCCACGCACGCGAACACAGACAGCGCTGGTGACCCGGCTCGCCCACCATTCTAAGGAAACCCACCACCTAAAGGTTCACAGTGGTAAAACTCTTGGGTTACTAGGAGCATATTACACCTAGTGAGACTCCAACCCATTACTTTTATTTTGAAAAGTCATAAGGTGACTCAACCTCAACCAGTTGATCTAGAACTTATTGACATTCCGTTGGTTCTATTAATGCACCAAATTGATGCCAAATAAATTGCATGTACGATCTTTCTATGAATACTAGAAGCCGATGTTTGTAATGGGCCTTGAAGACGCCCCTTACCGAATCTGGATGGCTTGAATCCTAGTGACACCGTTTTAAAATATGATCCGATAATGCACAAATCGAGTTCGGTCCAGTCGGGTTTTTTTGTACCCGGGTCTGGTTCACTTGCGGGAAAACCCTACCCCTCATATCCGGGTCGGGTCGGGTCGGGTCCAATACCGGGTCAAACCCCCATGTCCAATGCAAGATGAGTACATGGTCCGTGGTTTTTGAAGCCGCAAATCAAAGAGAGCATATAGACGGTCGGACAAAAGGTCAAACCCTCTTATTGCAAGTAACTTTTAGAAGGGATACGATTAATTCTTGTTTTTTACACAAATATATTTACCATAATGAGAACCCAATACAACCATGAATGAGGGTGGAGGTCAAAGGGGGTTGGGCCCGATTTAATTACATGATTGACCAAAAGGAACTGGAAATGAACCGGAATCATCTCCCATCCAATCCACCATCTCGATTTACATTTTGCATCTGAACTTGTCTTTTATAAATTTAAACCTTTTAACTTTTAAAAGATGGATCACTTATTTCTACAGCCGAATATCACTAAGCCAAATGATTATTGGTTTAAATCTTCTGTCTAGCTCGTGTGAAAGAAGGGGTTACGCATAAGAAAGCATTTTTTTCAAATAGGGTAGTCAACTAACCACACTCAAAATATAATGTGATCCAATGCATTGAAAACAAAAAAATATATTGGAAAAGATAAAAGTAATATCAAATTAAAAGTTGTTTTTATGTAGGCACTTATGAAGCATCATCCTAAGGAATAAAAGCTACGACTCCACATTACTAACACCTAATTAGTGTAACTTTTTCCCCATGTTACCATTTGATCATAAATCTAATAAAAATACAAAACATTCTTTTACTTTATTATTAAAGACCTAAAGAAACTTTTATATACTACAACTAAATTACTCATATTGTCATAACATATTGATTTCTCGTACAGTTCTTTTGCATCAACCATATCTCTCTATAATAATAATTATACGTATCAAAAAGACCATGGTTTTTCAAGAATAGGAACACAATAAACATACCAACATACATATAGACATACGTCTTCTCATTACCGGAAAAAACAGGCTTTTACAAACTAATAAGCCAGTCAAAGACGGATCACCAACAGAAATCATCAAAACACACTTTGTTATTTAACCACTATCTTGTTAAAACCCTCAACCTAATATATATTGCATTAGCTATGTATAACGACGGATTAACCACTATCCTGTTATTGGGTTTCTTGCTTGAACCATTTAAACTTTTGATTTAACCGCTATCCTGTTAAAAAATGATTTGTTTTATGGTCTAACTGGTTCAATGGGTCTTGAAAACACTAGATGTGACAATCAAACGTGACATTTCATAAAATTAGACAAGAAATAATAAAGTGTCATCATATATTATTGTTGCCACAAAACTAATCACACTATGGATTTGTTACATTTTCACCATGTGATCGAGGCCAAAGGATTACACTTACCAATTGATTTGTATGTTTTGTTGCATAGTGGTGTAGTGCCAAATCACAAGTTGATGGTTGCATTATCACTTCTCTAGTTTCGAACTTGTTAATGATTCACTTGGGTTATCTAAATTCTAGACTATCTTTTTAGAACTGATGCTACTCGTTAATAAAGAATGGAAATTTCTCTCTCAATCCAAATAATTACTTAGAAGAGAGTAAATTATTAATCAACATCTTTTAATTGATTTATAAATATAAACACTAAAATTTTGTTTTTAGGATAGAAATAGTTAAATATAATGGAACATATTCACAAAACTGTATCAAATACTTTTTGAACATTATCTTGAAGAAATTGGAGTTCGAAAATACTGGATAACATATTCCATGAGTATATCCTTTAATTTATCAAGTATGGTCACATACATCGTGAGGATATAATTAAATAAAGAAAAGGAAAATTGAAAAAAGATAATGGTATATATTCTTCATTCCACCAAAAAAAACTTTAATAATAATAGTAAATAAATAGTTAAATAGCTTGCCCTGCGTTACTTTAAAACTAACTAACATAAGGTTGTCTATATACCATTACACACAAAGGCGTCTGTTATAGCATAAACTTATAATAATTAAAAAGTATAGTTTTTTATCTTTATCTTTACAATTCATAAAAAAATCATTACTTTTTTTTAATTAAATAATATGTTTATACTTTTAGTGTTACAGGGAAGGTTATTTTGACTATTGTTTTTTTAAAACTTTAAAAACCAATATCAATCACACATTTTAGTCACATTCAACTCACATGTTAATTTTATTTTTTCAAACGTTTATAATTTTTTTTTGCGGTATATTTTTTCAAAAAAATGTAACCATCAATTTCAGTATTTTTTTATCTTTCCAACGCCTAACATATTGATATATTTTTTTAAAAAAATTTATCGAGTCGTTATTTACACATGTGTAAATCTGGTTATACACATGTAAATTGAATTTTGTAAAAAACGGGATTTTTATATATTTTATAATTTTTTTTTATTTTTTTATGAAAGAGGGAACCGAAAAAACATTTTTATGATTTTAATTTTAATTTGTGATTTATAATTTTTTCAATATGTTTTTGTTAATTAGACATGTATAAATCTAGTTATACACATATGTAAATTGAATTTCGTAAAAAACAAGATTTTTTTATTTTTTATAATTTTTTTATGAAAGAGGGAAACGAAAAAAACATTTTTATGATTTTATTTTTTTTATTTTATTTTTATTTTTTGATTTATAATTTTTTAAAAATATTTTTGTTAATTATTATTTTACTATTAAAAACTAGTGACTGAGATTAGTTCATAGAGTTCTTACAAAAAAAAGTTAGTTCTTATTTTATCCATTCCCTAACATTATATATATATATATATATATACATATATATATATATATCTTTTTCACTCACAAACACTTTTAAAAAATATTATAAAATTAATAACAATAAACAATATCTTCTCAAAAATACAAATGAATGGTAACATTTTCTTACTTCTCCGCTATGAATACTTATAACTATTTCATATAATATAAGTAGTACACTTATAAATATATATAAATAACTTACCGTAAATGTTTTGAGAGATACATCTTTAAAATAAAATGAAAGTTTAAAGTATCGTCATCAAATTAATATATAAATTATTACCGTTCAAAAACAATAATATAAATTATTATTTTTCAAATTGCTAATAGTTTGCATTATTTTATAGTAATATTTTATGATACACAAATCATAATTTTTATCACAAGTAAAGCATGGTATTCCCCATTCAACGTTCGACCATGCTCATTACAAACCCAACGGCGTAAAATACCAAAAACGTACCCTTCACAAAAAAGGCCCAAGGTAATATCCTATATTTGTGCGATATTTTCAAATCAATCCAAAATCTCGCCACATGATATTTTGGATGTATATGATGAGATGTTGCTATATTATGTCCCATTTGAGTAGACAATGCCACCTATGAGAACCACAAGGCGCTAAATCCAATGGGCTCCACTTCACGTGGCTTCTTCATGTACACACACAAATGACCAACCTATGTGCATTTGCTCCACCACATGTCGCAATGTTAATGAAGACACATGTTATTTTCTAGTACCCATCAATCATGGACCATAGACTCTATAGTGTTTTCGGTATATCAAATTAAAAAAAGGATTGTGTTATACAAACACTAAGTTTTGTTTTTAGAAAAGCTTAAATTTTTCTATTTATTTTTATGTATATCTATATGTATATATAAAAAAATAAAGAAAATGAGAATATAATAAGTGTACCTATAACAAACTCCATTAGAAAAAAACACATAACCGGTCCACTTTTTGTAGTTGAACTGGTTTAGGTTGAACCAGTTGGATCAAGATGTCAACTGGGTGGCCTTTTGAACTGCCAAAACACAAAGAACCAAGCTCGATCAAGATCAAGATTAACGAACTTGAAACCCGGAATAGTTAGTGAAAAACATGTCTAATTACAAAAACAATAGTGTGAACATAACCATTTGACAATCAATGCACAAAACAAGTCCCAGCTAGAGGCGGATAAATTTTAACCATTAAAAAAGCCCGTGCAAACAGATCTACTATTTTGGCTTTGAATCTTTGATAGTTTACGATTAGATTCATCAAATACTTATAAGTTAACTTGGATTTCTTTCTTCATTTAAAGATACATTCAATCCACCAATCTACCACTTTGCTTATCATTCATATCTATTTAATCTTTTCATCAGTTACATAATTATTATTACATCAAAGGCTGATCATGATAAAAATCCTTAGGTCTTTCAACATGATGATACAAATAACTTTTTCCACTATTGTTGGTTCATGTATACCATTCGTGTGGGTTTAGGCAACAAGAGGGTAATTTTTCAGCACTCTTAAATTTTGAAAATCATAATGTCCGAACAGTTAAACGAGTGAGTGTTTTTACAGATCGGTACCAATACGTCTTTTTGATCGAGTTTTACCCTAACATGTTCCATTGAATTTTTATTACACAAAAGTCTCTTTACACAATTATGAATGCTGTTAACGGGAAAATTACCATTACCCATAATGGTCATTTGACCAACAAAACTTACTAAAATAAACTTTTGACTTTCAAAATATTTTTTGACTACCCCACCTCTCCACCTAAGCGAGATATCCCCCATAAATCTCGCCCGAATTTAAAAATAAAAATAAAAACAGTTTTTAATTAAAAAGTTAATGACTACATTTTAATTTTTATTAAATATATGAAAAATATTTCATATAAAATAATGTACGTATTTTTTTTAATGTCGCCCATATTTTACTAATTTTATAAAATAATATCTATATTTTTTAATATAAAACTACTTAAAATATAAATTTGTATCCTTTTTATTATTTTCTTAAACTCTCCTAACTTCTAATTATTAATATATAAAAAAATTATATAAATATGTAACTTTCTGTAAACGTACTTAGATAAAGTTTTATACATTATAAAAAATTTTGAAAAATGAAAATATTTGCTCTTTTAGCAATTTGTTTAGTTTTAGAAAAAAAGATATTATAAAAGAAGGAACAAAATAAATAAATAAGTATTATGATTTATTAAACGGTGTTGAAGAGTATCTACCGATGTCATTTACCACGCATTTACCTTTTAATAGTAGATACTCTTCAATATCGTTTACAAAATAAAATTTACAATCATTCTAGTATGATATTAACTGACATTTTCTGATTTGAAATAATTTTAAGAAGAAAATAACAAAAAGGTTGAGAAGAATGTAAGATTTGATAAATTTGTTAAGGGTAAACATTATATTATATAGGTGAAAATTAAATTAAATTAGATTTTTATGTATTTAAAAACAATAAATAACAAAAATACGGATTTTTTTGGTTAAAAA
>BJCM01069943.1:0-19295 GCA_018326385.1 Flaveria bidentis
ACATGTTTTGCCACATTTTACATTTCTATTTCTTTGGGTTGTTTTTATTATACGCTTCCGCACAGTTTTCAAGTTTTACTTTGGTTGATTTGGTTTATTATTGCATATAGAGTCGTTCTGAGTAACTATTGACTGTGATCCTGGTTTGTTCACACGCCTCGCGGTTAAACTCCGCACGTGGATTTTGAGGGTGTGACATAAAAAAAATCATTGAGGTACATGTAACTATGAGTCTAGAACATTCAATTTACAACTATAAATATGTAAATAATCACAAAAAATCACTTTAAATATTATACTATTTATTATATAAATATATTAAAATACTTTTAATTTTACGGTCTAAAATATATTTAAAAAATGATATCTATGGTCGTTTGATTATGTGCATATAGCACCCATATACTATTACATACATGCATATTTTATAATATTTTTTAAATTTGAGGAGAGAGGTGATATAATTAAGAAAATGAGAAACAAGATAAAATCAAATAATCCTCTTTTAATATTATATTTTAATTGATGTGTTGTTTACATTACTAATGCCTTTATAAGTTATAGATTTTACGATTTTTTACGATTTTTTATAAGTTGATAGATTTTACGTTTTTTTACGATTTTCTTCTAAGTTGATAGATTTTATGATTTTTTAATGTAGTTAGAATCCTGTGTAGGAAATGTGTAGCAAATTCATATGCCTTTATATCGTCACCTATATTTCATAGATTGCACCACAAGTTCACAACAAACTATTTCCCACAAAAATTTGGTGTCGGACACCCTAATCCAACAATCTCCCACTTGGACGATTCTCAATTAACTTTTCAAATGTAGACAACAGAGGACGTCTAGCTCCTTGTCAAGATATGACGATTTACATCCGTCAACTATTATAAGCATATAAGCAAACATTTGCTTTACACTCTTAAATAGCCATTGTAACCTTATCTAATTCATTTTAGTGTAAGCCATTCAATTGAACATGAGATATGGATCAAATTCAATCTTCGTATGTTATTCAATCATTCTTATCTCATTCCCAATTCAAAGTGATCTGACAAACTTCATCAAGTTTGAGCGCGGCCACGCATTTACATCAGTTTGAATCAATGAGGGTATCAGACTGCTTAACTTCTTATTCATAAGAAGAACAAAATTCCTAGACAACATACAACTTCCATTCAGTGTAGGTATTATTCCCAATTAAGTACCCTTATTATTGTCCTGTTACGATACAACGTTACATATGATCAAAGAACAACCCTTTAGTTAATAGCAGTTCTAATATGTCTCTTAGGTCTAAGGACATCTAGATCATACTGTTATCAAAACATCTCATTACTATGATCCATGAAAATCATTTTGAAGCGAGTTAAATCCAATATTTATTCTCTAATAAATATCCGTGAATATTGGTTCTCAACCCCTTAAGCTTTCATCTTGTGAACAACCTATCCTTCATAATAGTCTTAGTTTGGATTGATTCCCTTGAATCCAATCAACTATGGACCCCTTTTTGAATACTATTATTAAAGGATACTAAAATGTACAAAATTTGAACATATAGACTTAATATAATGACTTTAACCATTAAATCATAAATTAAAACAATGTATCATAGTTTAAAGCACCAAACATAATAAATATTCAAATCCATTCCCTAGCATATCTCAACCCAATACTCTTAGCATGTTGTTCATGTTTTGCCACTTGCATTGGCTTAGTGAACGAGTAAGCTAGATTCAAATTTGATTGAACTTTGTTTATAACGATATGTCACCTCATTCCAACATCTCTAATCTAATGGTACTTTCTGAGTATGTGCTTGGTATTCTGGTGCGACCTTGGTTCTTTAGCCTGAGTTATAGCACCAGTATTGTCACACAATATCTCAATTGGTTTCCGAATACTTGGAACCATATTAAGATCAGAAATGAACTTCTTCATCCATACAACTTCTTTTGCAACCTTTGATGCAACAATATACTCTGATTCAATGGTGGATTGAGCAACTACACCCTGCTTGGAGCTCTTCCAAGTAATTGCTCCACCATTTAGAACAAATACATAGCCAGCCTGAAATCAAGAGTCATCTCTGTCAGTTTGGAAGCTAGCATCAGTATAACACTTTACTGATAACTCTTCTTCCACTTCTTCATACACAAGGAACATTTATTTTGTTTTTCTTAAGTATTTGAGAATGATTTTCACTGCTTCCCAATGACTCTTACCAGGATTCTATTGATATTTTCTTGTCATGCTCAAAGCATATGACATATCAGGTCTAGTACATAACATTGCATACATTACCGAAGCGATAGCAAATGCATATAGAACACTTTCCATATCTTCCTTTTCTTTATTTGTTTTAGGACACTGATTCTTATTCACTAGTGTCTTGTTGACCATTGGCACATATCCTTTCTTAGATTCATTCATGGCAAAGCGTCTAAGTACCTTATCAATATAAGTACTTTCATTCAAACAAATAAGTCATCTCGATCTATCTCTATAGATCTTAATTCCCAGTATGTATTCTGCCTCTCCAAGGTCTTTAATATCAAAACACCTTTTGAGCTAAGACTTTGTATCCTCTATCATTGGAATGTTATTCCCTATGATCAGTTTGTCATCCATATACAGGATTAAGAATGCCACAAAGCTCCCACTTGCCTTCATATACACACACGGTTCATCTTCAGTCTTGACAAAACCAAAGTCTTTGATTTTTTGATCAAAATGAATATTCCAGCTTCTTGATGCTTGCTTGAATCTAGAAATGGACTTGTTAAGTCTGCAAACTTTAATGCATCTTCAAAACCCTCAGTTTGAACCATATAGACATCTTCATTAAGCTATCCATTCAAAAAGGCAGTTTTGACATCCATTTGTCATATCTCATAGTTATAATATGCAACAATATCAAGTAAGATCCTAATTGACTTTAGCATGGCTATAGATGAAAATGTTTCGTAATAATCAACTCCTTGAGTCTAAGTGTATCCTTTTGCTACTAGCCTTGCCTTGTAAGTCTATAGGTTCCCATTCTTCTTAGGCTTCTTCTTAAAGAGCCATTTACTTCCTACAGTCCGACTTTCAGGAGGAAGATCAACCAAGTCCCATACTTGGTTGTCATACATGGATTGCATCTCAGCACTTATTACTTCAAGCCATTTCTCAGATTTTGAATCTGAAATTGCAACGTGTTAAGTTTTTGGGTTCTGCCTGATCAATTATAAGGATATCATGTAATCCTAAATATCTCTTAGGCATCTGACGAACCCTCAAACTTTTGTGAATGTTTTGTGTGTCAGTCGTTTCTTGAAATCTCTCAAATTCCTCAACAATTACTCTTGATTGTTTAACTATTTCATCACGTGGGTTGGTCACTGTATTTACTTGAATTTCCTCAAAATCCATAACACTATCTCCAATCTCACGAGCTATGAATTCTTCCTCTAAGAATTCTTCTCTTTGCTTAAGGAAAACTTGATTTTCCTTAGGATTGAAGAAATAGTAATCAATTTTCTTAGGATATCCAACAAAGATAACTTTATCTCCTCAGGGATCAAGTTTGTCTGATGAATCACTTATAACGAAAGCTTTACAATCCTATACCCTAAAAAGGATACTCTGGGTTTAACCCCATGCCATATCTCATATGGTGTTTTTTTTACTTTCTTGGTTGGAGCCATATTAAGAATTTTGATAGCAGATTCAAGTGCAAAGGTTCAGAAAGAAGGAGGGAGGTTCGTACGAAGTATCATTGATCGAACCATATCCAATAGAGTTCGATTTCTCCTTTTTAACACTCCATTTAACTACGGCGTCCCTGGAGTATTTAGTTGAGAAAGGATCCCACATTTCTTTAGATGGTGGGTGAACTCCTTATTAAGATATTCCCCATATCGATCCGATCGAACTATATTAATCGTTCTATCAAGCTGATTTTGTACTTCGCTCTGGAACTATTGAAACTTTTCAAAAGTCTCATGTTTATGCTCATAAGATAAACATATCCATATCTACTGTAATCATCAGTAAAATTAACAAAGTACCTTTCTCTATACCTACCCATTGTTCTAAATGGACCACAAACCTCAGTATGTATAAGTCCTAATAGATCTTTAACCCTTTCGCCGACATTCGAGAATGGTGCTTTGGTTAACTTTCCACTTAAACAACACTCATACTTATCAAAGTCATTCTTGTCAATTGAATACAATATTCCTTTAGTTTGAAGTTTCTTTAAGCGATTTTTGTTTATGTGACCAAGTCTACAATGCCAGAGGTACATATCATTCACAGTGAATTTCTTACGTTTATTGGAGATTTGGTATAACACGTTAGAATTATGAATATCTATCTCATAGATGCTATTATGAGGATTTGCCTCAAAATAAAACAAACCATTCAAATATGCACATATATTATCACCACAAAAAGCATATTTAAAACCTTGTTGTTTTAAAGTAAAAACTAAAATGATATTCCTAGTAACACTAGGAATAAAACAAACATTGTTCAAAACAAGTTCTAAACCATTAGGAAGTAAAATGACTAAATCACCAACTGCCTTCATAACAGCCTTTTGTCTATTTCCAACAAATAGATCAAAGTCGCCTTGTTTCAGTTTCCTAATTTTCTTTAGTCCCTGCAAATCATTGCACATGTGTGAGCCACACCCGGTGTCAAACACCCAAGATTTGCTAACAAAAGAAAATGATTCAATAACGTGAATACCTAAAGAGTTGGCCTCAGAGGTCTTCTTCTGTTTCAGCTCAACAAGATACTTTGGGAAATTCCTCTTCTAATGCTCGATTTCATCACAATGAAAACATTTTGTATCTTTAGAAGGTTTCTTGGCCCATATCTTTCTTTCCTTTCTTCTTGAAATCATGTTTCTTGACTTTTCCATCTCTTATCATCAACACATCCCAGACTTCTTGGGTATGTTCATCTCAGTTGTCTTTAACATCACATATAGCTAAGCTATTTGTTTATCCCACCCATTCAAATTATAGTTCAGAACAAACTAATCATATGACTTAGGCAATAAATTCAAGATCACATCTCCAACTAATTCATTACTTAGTGGGTTATCAAGATGAGCTAGATGATCAATGTAACCCTTCATTTTCAGTACGCAAGCATTGACTGATGAACCTTCTTTCATGCGACACCCTAGGAGTGATCTCATCACTTCAAGTCGTTCATGGCGGGCTTGTTGCTGGAACATAGCCTCTAACTGCTCTTTTATATCATAGGCAGGTAGATTTTCTAAGGCCTGTTAGAGCTCAGAAGACATGCAAGCTAGCATGAGGCAAGTAACTTTGAGAGAATCTTTAACATGTTTCTCCTAATTCCTCCTGACAGTTCCAAACTGTTGTTCAGGTTCATCAGGAATTGTTTTCTCCAAAATATACATTTTGGACTCAGCTCCGAGAACAATTTTTAGATTTCTGTAACAACTCATGAAGTTGGTATTGTCAAGCTTATCCTTCTCAAGGATCGACTTAAGTGAAAAAGGAGAGTTGGTCGTATTGTTTGTTGACATCTACAAAGTTCATAACAAAATATTTAGAATTTCATGCTTGATTTCCTAATTAATTTATGACCCAATTAAAACATGATTATCTTTAAGAATAGAGATCCAATTTTGATGATACAATATGAATGGCTAGGCACTGTCCATACATTTCATCTATGTAGGTGGGTAACGATTACCGATTATGTCTCTACATAACTCTCTGGTTTGAGGTTGCGAGACCGAATATGTCAAGCATGGTACGTTTGACCTCAACTATGCCCACTTAACTCTTTAAGTGATATTGATCCTAAAATGAAAATATGTTAGCCCGACCCATGTCACATAGGAACCTCGAGTTAACCTCAAACTGAAACTGTAGACTAGATGCAAGGTAAGCACTAACATCAGGGATTCGGATAGATCACTAATGAGTATTTTCAGTTTAGGATTGGCACAACAATATCGATTTGAATTGGGTTTTACGACTTTAATATTTTATATTACCGAATAGGGTAAAAAATTATGGACGTTCGTAGCATGAAGCAAATCGCGCATTTTTATTAAAATCCAATAATAATAAGTGACAACTTGTTAAGTCTCACATCACTCGATACGATCCAGTTTCAAATACCTTATTTAAACTAGTTGGTCGTTCGTATCATATTTTAATTTAACAAACTCTTTTATAATATTAACTTTTATGAATTAACTTTTTAATTTATAAAATAGGTTTTACTTTTAATAAAACGCATTTTATTAAATAGTTTCATTTTAAATAAACCATTTATTTAAATCCATTGATTGTGAAAATCAGTTTTATTGGTATTGAATATTTACCATAAATAAAACAATCCACATAAAACAATAAATCGAGTTACTAGAAAATTTGGTTCAGTTCGTTTGAGCCATCAAACGAAACTGAGCCAGTCACAAGGGGACAAAACAACCATTATTTAAATCGCTCCAACTTAATTCAAGATCTCTATCTTCAACCCTATTCGCCATTTTCTTGGTCTTAAATCTCGTCTTGTTTATTACAAATTAACAATAATACAACTTTACAGAAAATTGAAATAAACCTATCTATTACATAGGGTTCCAAATAACCCCAAATAAAATACATAATTGAAATAACCAAAAACAATCATGACAAACACAAGGGATCTAGAGCTCGATTCACAATCAAAACCAAATAAAGGAATGATCCTTTTATCAAAACAAAACCTTTTGACAAAATAAAACATGGATCTAAAAGTTAACATTTAATTGTTTGCATTATGGCTCTAATACCACTGTTGGGAATCCCAAGTATTATTTAGTTTTTATAAAATCCAATTTTATAATAATGATTATTAATATATCATATTAATGACAACGAAAGCGATTTAATGATAATCAAAACCCGAGATTTAAATCCGCTAGTGATCCATATGCAAACCAATTAAACAATTAACACAACCATAGGGGGTTTAGGATTATACTCTGATGTATACCAAGATTCACACTATGGATGAGACAGAGATTCCGCTAGAAAACCAAGACATGAACGGGATCCGATCCATGAACCAACCCTTGCGGCTGCGGCGAATTCTCAAGCTACGACGGCGGAGGCGGTGGCTTCCGGCTGTGGTGTTGTCGTCGTACGGCCGAGAGGAGGAGGGGAGGAGGGTGACGGCTCTTTCTCCACAATTAGGTTAGGTTTAGGGTTTTTTAGATTATATTGTTATATTTATAAGAATAAATAACACACTTTTAACCCTTAATCTATTGCACTCTTTCACAAGTAATTAACTATTAATTACTAATCGAACCCTTTCATTATTTAACTCTTTAAATAACTAACAATTATTTCTCAATTAATTAATTCTCCTTTCCACATAACTCGTGTCACGTATTTAACTACTTTAAATACTTATTTAATTCTGTCCTCCAAAGTGCAACTCTTTGTATCTTATCTTAACAGTAACGTAAATAATTGAGTGTCAGACACCCTAATCCAACATAATATTACCATAAACTCGTTACAAAAATTTTTGAACGTTTATATTGGTTTCAATAGTGAATATCAAATAAACATTACTAAAAGTTCAATAATGAATAAAAAGTTTGAGAAAAATTGCTAACCAATCTTTGGATCCTTGGACATGTCGTCCCAAGCCCGAGCCAATGTCAGTCCTTCATTTGTAATCCACTTCAATTTTCATATCATGTTTGTACAATCACATATGTTTTCATTTTGTGGGTTTTGATTGTGTTTCAACAACAAAACAACACGTTATTGGGCTGTGTTTCAAGAACGATTTTAGGTTGTGTTTCGAAAATGATATCAGGATCGGGTTAAAGTTTGTTTTAATTGGCAAAAGTGTACATTGTTTGGTTGGGTCTAGTTCCATTTGAGGGCACTAACATTGGCTAGGGTTGAAGATGTCTAGGTTAAAGGAGTCTCTTGGGTTGAAAGGTTTTGGTTGATTGAATGATTTCAACCTTTAAAAGGCTGAGTAGTTTGGGTTTAAAGTCTTTATGATTATAGAAGTAAATATTTGAGTATATAAATACTAGAGAAGAATATTGATGTAAAAAAGCGTTAGATGATGTGAAATTATATTAAAATTAAAATTATTTATTGGGTTTTTAGTTTTTGATGAGCCAACGACATGTTTCTTCCTTGGTCACCCCCGTTGCCACTCTCACCACTTTCACGTCCCTGCTCATAAGAGTTCGGCGTGGTGTTTCGTGGCCCCAAATTGGCTGTGATGGCACTCATGCCCTAATTCTAGTAGTCCAAAATCGTTATATTATGTTACATGAAAATTTATAACCAACATTTTGCATAAGGTGTTGGTGTGAGGATTAAATGAGATGTCGAAATCTCTAAATCTTAAATGAGTTTTAATAGAAATGAGTTTTGTCCCACATTGGTGTGGCAACAAATTTTTATTTGGTTTATATATACAAGTCTCCAAGGTTTGTTAAATTGTTATGTTGTGTTTTATTCTAGCACCTACCCGCGCACAAGGGGGTGCAGATTACAGGTTTTTGGGTTGGAAATTTCTTGAACAAATGCGTCGCCCGCGCGACATGCGGTCACAAATGTAGCTCCGAAATCCCGAAATCCCTGGCTCACGAGAGGTCCTTTTTGAAACCGTTTTTTTTCTTTTAAAAAACAACATAAAATTTATGGAATACAAAAACCAGCAATTCGACGAGTCCGTTTCAACAACTTCCGGCTATCTTTCAGGCAAGTGCGACGTCTGGCAGTACGCTGCTCTGAACCGGTGTACCCTGGGAACAGACGACGGATCTGTTTAAGGGAATTGTGTCAAATACAAGCACGGTTCTTTTGTTTTGTTTCATTTTTTATTATTATATTATTTCTAACATAAGGCACTACTTGATGTACTCCGTGTATTACTATGTGTAGGTTATATGTAATTGTGTGTGTATACAATCATATGTAGTCATTTAGATAACTATGCGTTGTATATACATACATATATTAATTATAAACATCATGCATTATGAAAACACTCTACTTTCTTAGGGGAAACCCATTATATATACTACTTTTATTTTTCCTATTAATGTAAACAGGAAAAGACATGAGCACTCAAACACCCAGACACCTTATCAAATAAAAAACTAAATGCAGAGGCAAGCAAATTATATATGTTTTTCAGCATGTTAATTGACAACAATGAAAGCACCTTTGACTAAAAGTATACAATAAAATACAATTATTATTGATATGATACATAGATAACATTCTAAATTTCACCGTCAATATTTTATTTTTTATACACAGATCCATACCTTTTGTTGACGTGTTGTACTCCAACGGTACGTTCATTCAACACCCTGCATCTTGTCGGATTCTTGTAATCTTTTAAACATAAGTTTATTTGATATGAGCTAAAATATAACCCTCACGAACAACTATTAGTTGTGAAAATATATAGAGAAATTCGTTAACCTCGTTATGAGATAGCAGTTTCCCATGCTCCTCAACGACGTAAGGATGAGTATCAACAAAAAGATTGGGGAGTTTGGTAGAGAGAGTATGAGACGTGCAGATGATATAAGAGTTGATAGGATGTTTATCGGTGTCACAACATCTTCCAACATGTTGGTTAAAAGGGTTGTTCATGGCGTAACAACTTGATCAAGGTATTGTGCATCCTTGAACGGAGTACCCGTCCATAGAAAGTTCTCAGTATCTAGTCAAGGTTGTTTAAATGTTCTATATATTTATTTTTTTCCCATTATAAGATGATTTAGTTGTAAGACATGTGACAGATCTCCTAACCAGGTTTAAACATTTCACGATAAACATATTAAATAACCCTTATTATTTTAAAAAGAAAGAAAAAAAAAGAAGAAAAACTTAGTTTATGATCTGGATCAAGTGGTTATGTGGTCCAGATTATCTTGGTCCGAAGACATGAGTTGTAAAATGTTTAACTAAAAATTAAGCATCTATAATATATCATTCTGAATAATGAGACAACTTTAAAAGCAAGTTAACCTCAATCATTGTTATTATTATTATTATTAACTTATACTAGTTGTTAATGCACAAATATGTACGATTATTAAACTCTTTAGGAATCTTTCTTAGATGCACTTTTGTGACACATCAAAACAAAGCATAAACCAAAACTAGAATTTCTTTTTTTATTAATGGTCAACGAATAATTTAAGCCCGGTGCACCCGAGTAAATTCATTGACGGAAGGTCACCCATGCCTGCGAATACAGACAACGCTAGTGACTCGGCTCGCCCACCATTAGTAGGTGAAACTAACCACTCAAAGGTTCACTATGGTAAAACCCTTATCCCAATTGAAACATCATGTCAGTAAAAATGTTTAGATTAGACCGACCTTCAAATATAATTATAAGAATATATTAATATCCAAATAATCATATCTAGCCTTTGGCATTAAGACGATCTACAAGGCTTATATAAGCCGTACTAATACAATTTTAATGAATTTCAACCTCTTTGTGCATTTCAGTTACATATTATAGGTTAGCTCATTAGAGGCAAACATAAACACAAGTTGACATGCACAATATCTATAGATGAAGAGGTTGTAGTTGGCACATTTGTAAGATCTAATTATATGATATTTAATTATATACATTATATTTCATTTTTTCAATTCCGTAATATTCAAACGTTTTTTAATCTAGTAAGTTAAATAATAAAAATAAAAATAATAGTCTTTCTAAAACAAATAAAAATTTGTTACAAAATAATAAATAGAAAAATGATTATAACAAGGCTACATATATCAAGATATTTGTAATATATAAATTTAAAGAGTAGATAAAAGCTTTTTTTGAATAGATGTATTATTGATGTGACAATAGTTTTAGATGTAAATAATATATGTTCTTACATAATAGATATAGTGGAGTACAACTTCTCTTTGACAATTATTGTATGCAAGCATGAATGACCACCACAACTAAATGTCAACACAACTTCTGTTGCAAAACAACTTCATTCTTTCAACTTTATGTGTAAAAAACTAGAAACCCATGTGCATCGGCTTCACCAATCACAGATTCTTGTCTTCACCTTTTTCATTGGCTTACATTTCTCTTTCTAACACCTTCTTCATCTTCCCCACAACAACACATACCACCCAATCATATCTAACCACCTCTCCTCTAATCTTTTTACTACCATACATCTGCCAATTCAGATCTATACCACTTTCATTTGATCAAACACTATCACTTTCTCAGCTGACAGTCTCACTCATAGGCTTTCATGTATCCGCGGATCGAATTCGAATCCTGTTAAAAAACAAACATGAATCTAGGAACAGGAGTCCCTGATTCGTCATCATCGTACTTCAAGGGCTCGAGTTTTTGTTTTGATGAGACGAAGTGGACGCAAGAAGAGAACAAGCGGTTTGAGGATGCGTTGGCGTTGTTCGATAAGGAGACGCCGGATAGGTGGCACAATGTGGCGAGGCTGATTCCGGGTAAGACGGTGATTGATGTTATTAATCATTATAGGAAGTTGGAACAAGATGTTAGTCATATAGAGGCAGGGGTGTTCATTGAGCCTGAGGATCAGTTAGAGTGGGTGGCTAATAATATTAATCACCAACAGTTTTATTGTCATGGAGGAAAGAGGTGTCAATCAAACAAGGTTCATGATCATGAAAAGAAAAAAGGAATTCCATGGACAGAAGAAGAGCACAGGTAAAATCACCCAAAAACTTACATTTTACCTTAATCTATGAATGTATTTATTTGGATTACGAGTCAATTAACTGGTAAAAAATACATTAAAAAACATGTCAAACGGGTGAAAATTCACCAATCTATTCGTTTACTATTAGAGAGAATATTTTACTTAAAGATTATTGTAATAATGTAATATAGTTAAAAAGATATGATTTGATTAAATTTCTATGTAATATATAATACTTACGAGGTTTTTGCTATTCTATAAATACTACATACAGACTTCACAATTTTCTTAGTTAAAAAATAAATAATTAAAGAAAAAACTTATAATTTTTGATAAAATAGTTGATGCATTGTTACTTTTTAATCTTACAACAAAAAATTTTAGACAAAATTAAAGTGTTCGAGTTCAAGTAAATGATTTGATACCTCCCAACTTGACATTGCATGTGATAAACTGATAATCATGCAGAAAATGGTCAAATATATATAGGTAGCATTATTGTTATGGTTTGACTGATGAGTTTGTTTTATGATTCAATAATCCCAGACAATTTCTTTTGGGTCTGAAGAAATATGGTAAAGGGGACTGGAGAAATATATCACGGAATTTCGTGACAACTCGGACACCTACACAGGTGGCGAGTCATGCTCAGAAGTATTTCATCCGCCAGTTATCCGGAGGAAAAGATAAAAGGAGGTCAAGCATTCACGACATCACCACTGTGCACCTTAACGACGCAACCAAAACACATCAGTTTCCTATGGAACCGCAATCAGGTGAAAGCACCACCACACCGCCACCAAAACCACCACACCACCACATAGCAGAAGCGCGGTACCAATGGAGCCACCTTGATCAGCAGGTGGCAGCAAATATGGCATTTAACCTCCCAATGGTGGCACCACTTCATGGGAGCTCATCATATGTACCACAATATGGACATTTGTTGTAGGAGTTTATGCTAAGTAGCTAGGATAATGTTATTGAAGTAATTTGTAGGATAAAAGTGTTGTAGTTGTTTGATTACTTGCTTTAGTTCCCAGCACCTGTTCATTATTTGTCTGTTGATCCAATATTTAAATGTTGACCAAAAGTTTAAGAAAAGTAGTTCCACTTTAAAATGTGCTGTTTGATTATTCAAAGTACTTTTGACCCGTTTTTATTATAACGGTTCTTATTTTATCTTACTGTTGTGACATATTAGAGATAGAACGTAATCCAAATTATAGTATTATGAAAAAGTGAATCGAAATTGTCACACCTCTACATATACCCATGGGTTGGGATGTGGCAAACTTCAAGGTTCAACCAATGGTTCTGTTGACTCTATTCATAAGGACAACAATATATTATAAAGAATCTTTTACATTTATTCAAATGATAATATTAATAAAGAAAGAATCTTTTGGACAGCAAGTACAAATTATGGGAGTACATATAATCCTAAATGCAAAGTACAGGGTATATAAAATCCTTAATGCAAAGAATATTCTTGCTTATAAAGTAAAATGTAGCACTAACATGCATATAAACAAGTAATTAGGCTAGAATAGGCTACCTAATAATGATAAAGTAATAAAACCATACCTAACTAAACATGATCAAACCTAAAAGTCATTAATCATTTAGTAACACAAGCTTCCTTGTGAGATAGTTTATCTATTGCCTAAAAGAATCTATATAATTATCAACCTTCTCCTAAAAGAATCTATATAGTTGTTAATCTTCTCCTAGATGTATCGTGAATTGATTTAGATAGATTCTAGTAAAATTGTTAGTCAAACGGTTCATAATTTCCTATGTTATACCAAACTAAACCGTTACTATCAGTGTTGCTTTGGTTAAGTTATATATAAAATACGATTAAAATAAAAAAGCGATAACTAAAGCATACAAGATCGACCTGTGTACTAAGCAAAACTTGTCTATAGTCGAATTTAAAATTAATTAGATGTCCAAATAAAGTATAAAAAGTAACGGAGACCAAAATCATATCAAACGGTTGGGTTTAGTTTGCTCGAACAATTACCGGTATAAAAACTATAAACCAGACCATTGGTATGGTTTCAAAATTCCTTAACTAGTTGCCTGGAAAGCAGTAAACCAACCATGAAACTAAAACCGATGGTTGGTTTTTATCGGTTCAAACTGAAACATGAGCAACCCTAGTTGCTATAGTAAAAAGCTTTCTTTATCAAAATCATACTTACATCAACATTATAATTAGTCAACTAGTGGGACTCTCCTCTGCGGTGTGGTGGAATTTGGTAAACTTAATTAGCGTTGACACGATTTAGATTTTGAAAGAAATTTCAAAAATAAATTTAAGAAAAAAATAAAAATATTGTAACGCTAAATTTTATAAATCACAAAACATTTTCCCCACTCAAACTTATACCAGAAAACAACTTTTGACCGGGGATGATTTTGGATAAAATTTATTTTGAAACAGCTATAAATTAAGGATTTCACAATTGTGTATTTAAAGTTTTATGAAAAATTACAATTTTAAATTATAGAAAAGAAAATCAAATAGGTTTAAAATTAATTATAATATTAAAATATTAAAAATAATTAAAAAATATAATACTCAGAAGACTTGTGCTTTTGTGATTAAAAATTACTATTCATTAAGGTTATATTTATATAATATTCATTAAGGTTATATTTATATAATTTAAAAGAGACGTGTGTTTAGTAGCATCAGTTATTGTAGTATGTTGTGCGTTAGTGTTCATTACTTATGTTTTAATATAGATTACAATTATAATTATATGTTTTTTTACTAAGTACTACGTATTCTTTTTCCGCAAAAAGCCATATGGTCATGCCCACTAGCCTTACTTGCACCCTTTGGTCCCATATACTCTAGGTAAATGACATATTTCATTAGCCCATCCCCTCAACTTGCATACAAGAAAAACCATTCTAACTACTTTGATAATTCATCATCTCCCATAACACATGCACATACAATATACTTACGTACATACAACTAACAAAAAAGGTTTGGTATTGCATACATTCTCAATCAAATGCCAATAATAGTAGTTCTAAATAGTTGAAGGGGTCTTAAGATGACCGATTGACGACTAGAGCTTGAAGCCAAAAGCATCACCAATGACATTATTGTTGTATCATTATGCTCGTCACTTAATTATTGATGGTACTTTTTATTTTCCTTTTAGTACCACTATACCAGCTAGCTAGTTAGGTGGCATGTATGTTTCAAAATGGGAAAACATTTTTTCACAATTTCATAGTTGTAACAAGTAAATGGTCATCTCTACCTCAAAACATGGAGGAATTCTTGACGTTACATTTCTATTTCTTCAAAATCGTTCTTTAGAACTTTCACCGTTATTCTTTAGATTGTTTGTGTTTTGAAATTCATTCAAAATCTACTCAATTTGTAAACACATTGACCGAGTTGAGCTGTCTCGGTTTTTAAATGATTTGGGCTCGAGCCAACGTCAACTTACTCATTTGGCTACTTTTATATTAAGCCTAATATATAATGTTTATAGCCTGGATAATTAACTCAAACTTTTTAACAAATTTATAAATGATATTTAATTAGGCTTTTTTATTTAAGTTTTTTTAATCTGTATAATTGATTATACATATATTTTGTTTTTTCTTATAACTAATAATATACTTTTAAATTTTAAATATGACATACCGTTACGATGTGTGTATTTTGTAGTATGTTTTTGAGCACAAACTTCTTATAAATTAAGATTTAGGAATTTTAAAATATTTTTTTGGTATTGAGGTCTTGTATTCTGATAAGGGCATGTGTTTGTCACAAAAAAAATATTACCTTGAATTGTTAAAAGAGTTCGGATATTTGGGTTGCAAGCTTGTGTGCACTCCTATTGAGCAAAGCATTACGGTGTTAGCTAAATGCAAAAAAGATGAATTTGCTTTCTCAAATACTGTTCAAAAATTAATTGGTAAACTAGTTTACCTTAAATTAACCAGGCCTAATATATCTTAAATTGTTTAGATTTTAAGTCAATATACGCATGCTTCTACCTACACTCATTTGCAAATTAAAATAAGATTGCTTAGATACTTAAAAAGGTATTCTGAAAAAGGCTTATTGTTTTCTACAAGTGAACGTTTAGATCTCGTTGCATTTGTCAATTCAAATTGGGGTAAGTGTTTGACATCCAGAAGGCCAATCACTAGTTTTCGTAGTTTTATGGGCAATAGTTTAGTTTCGTGGAAATGCAAGAAACAAAGCATCGTCTCCCGATCTTCTCCAGAAGCAGAATATCAAACCATGTGTCTTGCTTCTTTTAAAACATTATAGACATCAAACTTGTTTAAAGAATATAGTTTTTCTTTAGCTGGCCCATTTCTTTGTTTCGTGATAATGAAGTAACCATCTTAATAACTACAAATCTTGTTTTTCATGAATTCACTATAAACTTTAAATTGATTTACACTTTTTGCGAGAAAATATTAAAGGTGACTATTTTAAAACAATTCAAGTCTAATATGAAAATCAAGTTGCTGACAGTTAGGTTTATCAGTTTCTTAGCATGACTTGTTATATGATCAGTTACATAATTTTGACGTGTTTGCTAACTGATCTAAGAAGGAGTGTTCATAAGTATATATATAAGTTCAGATCAGTTTAAATTTGTTTATTCTTTAGGGGGCTTATTGTATGGCTAGGCATGCTTCAGGGTTCTTTATGGATTGTTGTTTTTTATAAGCAATGTTCGTGTCAGGATGCTTTATTCGAGGGCTAGCATCCGTAGTTGAGTTCATCTTTGATGGTTTTGTATCATCTTGTTGCAATTCCTGTATAGTTCTTAGATTCAAATTATAGTCTGATTCTTATTTCATCATACTCTTCGATTAGAGTCCGTATCTTTTGATTTCTCATATTGTTCTTGTTTGTTCGTTTGGAGGTGTTGCTATTATATGGGTTGTACATCTATAAATATACTAAACTTTAGAGTTATGAACTAAAATAGACTCAACTTTGATGGAATGACAGAACATGCAACTAAATTTCAATAAACTTCTAAAACCTATGTATGCAATCAGTTTATTCTTTTGCACCGTACTTAATGAAGCATTTCAGGACATTACAAAAATGTTTGGGTTAGTTCTTAAGACCTAACTAGCAAGTATTCTCGTGCTTTGCAGTGGACGTCAAATAAAACTTATATAAAACAGTAGATAAGATTAAACACAATGCAAGAGTATGTTTGGTATTTTAACCAAAAATTAAAAAGAAACAATCAAAACATGAAAGTATTAAATTAGATAATAGTTTTTTTCTATATAAATATTTGTTGGCAACAAAACTTACTTGCCACTTAGGTTGGTAGTCTAATACCTTATAAAGATTAATCAAAATTAAAATTACTTATAAATAGTTTGAAGAATCTTTAAATGGTGTATTGTTATTTAAAAAGACTAACTCAGGTTTTTTGTTTTCATCAATTGAGAACGTAAAACAATAGTTTCTAAAAAATAAATCAAGTTGTATGAACTTAAAACTTTAAATTAATTATCATAAGATATGACAATTTTATAAATAATATACAATGAAACTTTAAAAATAGTACTCATAAAGTGACAAATTAGCTACTATAGCTAACTCTCATCAATTATATACCAAAAATTAAAAAGAAACAATTGAAAGTATTAAATAGATAATAGATTTTTTCTATATAAGTATTTGTTGGCAACACAACTTACTTGCCACTTAGGTTGGTAGTTGGTAGTCTAATACCTTATAAAGATCAATCAAAATTAAAATTACTTATAAATAGTTTGAAGAATCTTTAAATGGTGTATTGTTATTTAAAAAGACTAACTCACGTTCTTTGTTTTCATCAATTGAGAATGTAAAACAATAGTTTCTAAAAATAAATCAAGTTGTATGAAGTTAAAACTTTAAATTAATTATCATAAAATATGACAGTTTTATAAATAATATATAATGAAACTTTAAAAATAGTACTCATAAAGTGACAAATTAGCTACTGTTGTCTTTAAATTTGGTGAATAACATAATTGCTTATATTTCATATTGGAAGATGATTTTTTTTGGTTTTAATCTTTTATTACCCGCTTGGAATTGATGCAAAATATCAACGTTTTTGATTAGGTAGAACAAGTAACTACGAACAAAAAAAGCAAACTAATACAGATTAAAAAGTTAGTGACCTTGTCGCATGAAAAATTAGCCACAATTCATAATTATCTATATAATTTTAATTTTTATCACAACTTAAAAGATGCTATGGTAAAAAACCACAAATCAAGTGTTAAGTGTAGTTACAGATTTTTTGATCTTAATTAACATATGAACTGTTATTAATATAAAATTATTAAAATCTGTTATGTTATATAAAATACGATAAAAACTAATATTTAAACAAATAAAAAATGAGTACAAATCTCGGAACAACCCAAAAAAGTGTGTGATTCTATGGAGACTTCTAAAATAACTTAAGACGAACATCCTAAGATTTGCTACTTGTTATTCATGAAGATCTTGCATTCTCGACTAAAATAGTAAATTACTATTAAACTAGTTTAATAGCAACAAATATTAAAAGAGATATAGGAAGAGAAAAATATGTTATTCATTGGCTGATTGTGTTAACAAATATGATACAAAGGATAATTATAGGGATATGATTACAGTAAAAATGGGTATTAATATAATACTAATTACCGACTTTGTTATTGCATCGTGGTTGTACTATATGCTTTAAAAGTTATATCCTATGTTGTCTCTTAATCAACCAAGTGATAATTGTTGGGTGGTTTGCATTAATTGTTGTACAATGTGCACAAAAGGTTGTACATTTGTTTTTATTCCTTTTAACCTTTGTTTTTAAACCCAATACTTTATATATTTCATAATTTAACCTCCATAATTTTTTACTTTCAAATTTAGTCCCCAATACTTTCATATCTACAAAATTTGTGATTTACGGTCTAAATTTTGAGAAGTAACATGTCGTACCATTCACTTGTACCTCAACATTGTTATGTTTTTTATTTATTTAACATATATGTCATGAGTGCGGTCCTAGATCGACTTACTTATTGTTTTTAACATTTTACATGTCATGTGCGTAGTTCAACATTTTTACGTTTACTTACCATTTAGTTTTATTTTTTTTGTTTTTATATATTTTTTAATACGAAAATTTCCGGTGTTAACAGTCGTTGAAGGTGTGTGACATTTGTGTTATTTGATATGGTTTTATGCCCCCACCGCAATACGAGGGCTTTAATACTAGTTTAATTTAAAATTCTAAGAAAGATATTTAAGCTTGACATGTTTCCTTCTATTGTTTTACAAATGATGTCATTTTGATCATTACGTCAAATACATTAGCTCATTGTGTCATATACGTTCATTGTGTTATATATATTACATCATTTGTTATATGTATTTATTATTGTATTTTACGTTTTAGATAATTTTATGTTCTTATTGTTATTGTTTCTATAAATTATATAAAGTTGTTATATATCATTATGTTTACAATTAGAAGTGCACAATTAT
>BJCM01069944.1:0-15708 GCA_018326385.1 Flaveria bidentis
GGGGACGAACTCGAGTTTTATATAAAAAATTACACTATCGAGCAAAAAATTTACACTACTGACAAAAAATTTACACTACCGGCGAAAAATGTAATAAGTTAGTATTAATAACTTATTCCGTAAAGAATCTTTGCTTAAATTACAAGCTATAAATTCCTAATTTGCACTTAGTTAAGTTATACTAAAGCAACACACAGTTAAAGCAAATACTAATAGTAATTATACCTTTTCATCCTATCAAAACTTAACAAATAGCATTATTTTAAACAGAACTAAACAAAAATTGAAGATACACCCATGTTCTTTTTAACATACTAGATCATTAAACAACATTAGTTTAAGATAAAACAATCATAAAACTAAGATATATCAATTCCTAAAGTAATCAAAGTTAAAAGAAATCATTATCCTTGATCAAAGTTAATAATTTCAACTCACTATTCTAATCAAACCTCCTCGAAAATAATATTATTCAACTTAACCAATGTCCCAAAGGCCCACTACACCAATTTTTGGAATCTCAAAACTGCCCGTAAATCACTGACACCTGCCCGTCGTCAGTCGTTTACCCCTCCCACCTGCCCGTTCGCCACCTTCGTCCCCATTTATCCCCATTCAATTTCTACTTAAACGAAACATCATTCACCACTATCAATTCGCCACCACCACCGCCAGTCCGCCACCACCTCCTCCGCCGTTGCCGGTGGCTGTTTCCGGCGACCCTCCGCCGGTCAACGAGATGGGTCAACGTCTCAGTTGCGGACTTCAAGATGAACATGGGTTATTTTCTGCGGTTCAATTTGGGGATTTGGAGACTGTGAAGAAGCTGTTGGAGGAAGATCCGAATGTTGTTAAGCAAACTACTGTTTATGATCGTCATTCGGCTCTTCATATAGCTGCTGCTAATGGTCAGATCGAGGTTTGTGTAGTTTTTGATTCTTGATTTCTGTGATGAAGTTTGTGTGATTTGATCGGTTTGATTGATGGGTGAATTTGATTTTGTGGGTTTTGTTCAGATTATTTCTTTGATTTTGGAGAATCGATCGGTAAATCCCGATTGTTTGAATCGTCATAAACAGGTGTGTAAATGTGTTTACTGATTAGTGTTTATTGAAGTTTCTGAATAATAAGTGTGAATCATGTTGATGATTCTTTAAATGATTACTGATTTTGTTTAATTTGGTTGATGAGTACCAGACTCCATTGATGTTAGCTGCAATGCACGGGAAACTCTCTTGTGTTGAGAAGCTTATTGATGCTGGTGCTAATGTAAGTCAGTTTCATGATTTCATCTATTTGAACAGTGATCAATGATGATTTTGATCGAATTTGATCGTGTAAAGTAGAAATGGACAATGATTTTGTTCCAAATTGGCAGATTTTGATGTTTGATTCACTAAATGGAAGAACATGCTTGCACTATGCTGCTTATTATGGTCACTCTGATTGTCTGCAGAGTATTCTTTCCTCTGCAAGAACCTCACACGTTGCGGTTTCTTGGTGGGTCTCTTTGCTTTTTCTATGAATATACATTCCTTCACTGCAAATCAATCTTTTTTACCAAATCAAACCTTTAAATATCTATGAATTGAATTGGGGATTTCATATTTCAGGGGGTTTTCACGGTTTGTGAACATAAGAGATGGTAAAGGGGCAACACCATTGCACCTAGCGGCTCGTCAAAGGCGGCCCCAATGTGTTCATATTCTTCTACACAATGGCGCGCTTGTTTGTGCATCCACCGGTGGATATGGGTACTAGTTATTTCAATAAGTTTTTATATAGTTTATATGTTTTCTTTCTTTCTTGTTTGCTGATATGATCTCATTATGCAGTGATTTTGGTAGCACTCCACTTCATTTGGCTGCAAGAGGTGGTTCAATAGATTGCATACGAGAGTTATTAGCATGGGGCGCTGATCGACTTCAGAGAGATGCATCAGGGTAAGATTTTGCATAAAACTTTTTCATATGAATGTTATTTTTGGTAGTGTATAATCTAATATTGAATATCTTGAGTTTGTGCAGGAGGATTCCTTATACGGTTGCGTTAAGACATAAATATGGAGCGTGTGCAGCCTTATTAAACCCGTCATCTGCAGAGCCATTAGTGTGGCCATCACCATTAAAATTCATTAGCGAGCTTAATCAAGACGCGAAGGCTTTATTAGAGCAAGCTCTAATGGAGGTTAATAGGGAAAGGGAGAAAAACATTTTAAAGGGTTCGGGCTTCTCTGTGTCATCTACATCCGATTCTGATGCCACAGGCATCGATGATAACATCTCAGAGGTAATTCACCTTCTTTTGCACATTGGATTCGTTTGAATGCGCATATATTATAGTCAATGATAATGTAATATCACAAAATAGCTTTCAAAGTGAACATCCAAACACACCCTAGATGGTCAA
This sequence comes from Flaveria bidentis, assembly GCA_018326385.1. Taxonomy (NCBI): domain Eukaryota; kingdom Viridiplantae; phylum Streptophyta; class Magnoliopsida; order Asterales; family Asteraceae; genus Flaveria; species Flaveria bidentis. The sequence continues at coordinate 2,410 of BJCM01069944.1, forward strand.
GAACAAGAGACCATAAATAAATGCAGAAAGACAGAAAAGAATGGAAAGTTAGTAAAGAAATCCAACAGCTTTTTGTATTGTTATAGGTTGAAATGGTCAAAGCTGATGACTTTTGACTTTGATCTGCAGATATTTATGTAGACTTTTCACAATATATGTTTACATTTGGTTCAAGTTGTATTAATTAAAGACGATCTTCCACAACTAACTTTAACCAATTCTTTTTCGCAGGCCAGCGATTCGCAGTTATGTTGCATCTGTTTTGACCAACTATGCACGATTGAGGTTCAAGATTGTGGTCACCAAATGTGTGCGCAATGCACACTCGCTTTGTGCTGCCACAACAAGCCCAACCCGACAACTGCAGCCCTACCACAACCCATTTGCCCCTTTTGCCGTAGCAACATTGCCCGACTAACAGTCATTAAAGTCAAAGTCAATGTTGACCAAGAACTCGACCTTTATTCCTCTCCTAAGCAGCGAAAATCAAGAAAGTCACAGAATTTGAGTGAGGGGAGCAGCAGCTTTAGAGGGTTATCAGCCATACCCTCGTTTGGAAGAATGGTGGGCCGTAGCTCGGGTCGGGTCTCTGTTGACCATGAATGTGATAAACCTTGAAAAAGAAGCGGGTCAAGATTGGTTCGGGGCGTTTGGGCATTGTGTATAGAAAGATCAAGTCTTCAATTCTTTTCTTGAGTTAGACTTGTGGGGCTATATTAAGCAAAGGAAATGGTGAATATTGCTTCTTGTGTTTGCTTCAGCTTGAAGGAAGGAGTAAAAGCTTTAAGAGTCTTTGTTTAGTTACTTGTTTAAAAAGTTTTCTATTTTTGTTACTTAAGGCTAGAAATTCAATATTCATCTATGTAATGCTTTAGTGAAAAATGGTGAGAGGTAAATTGAACCCCACCTTATTGTTTTCATTTTCATGGTGTGATAGTTTATATAATAAAATAATTTTCTCTCTATATATATTCTACTTTATATCTAAATATGAATCCATTTGAGGCAATACACATGATTTTTTTGTATCATGTACTTCTTTAGTCTTCAATTCTTCATGATGTACGAATCTAGTTTTTGAAGGATTTGTCTCGTGTGATCCGCCTTTCGGCTTAAATGTACATGGTCTGAGCTATACATTTTATCAACTTCACCGCTTTGAATTATATAGCACACTTTACAATTATAACAAGATGTCGGTTACAGACGGTTAAGTTATGATTATTAGCTTACTCAAGTTAGTGACTGACATAAAGCTCAAATGAACTTGAATAACTCACCCAAGTTGAGTAGTGCCGCGGAGCTAACCTTGTGTCGTAAGTTGGCTAACGAATTGTCATTTTCATCTAAGTTGAACCATGGTTAATTAGACTCCATAACCTCTCACTTGGATGCTAATCAACTTACCTAATTCAACTTTCCGATTTTGAGTTATGATAAAGATTCATGTAGCTTATTTTGGTATAAGTAATTGTTAATCTGTATCTTTTAAAAACAAAATCATGGCCTTCAAATTTGTTGATCACTTTAGCATGTTGTACCATTGCTCCGAATAGAATCTAAGAACGTGACAACTTTGATGCTCGTTTGTTGGGAAAATATGTGACTTCATACCAACCATTATTGTATGTTTACCAACAAGGAGTTTATGACTTTGTTTACAATCGTTTTGGTTAAAACTGTTTTGGGTGACGGATGTCGCCCATTCTTGAATTATTCTCACCTAAACATGCTTATTTATGGAGTTTTTTTTCATTCATTATCAAATCTTGCAAAACGCATTGATGGTATTTTTTTTCTCACTATGAACCTAAAATTTATCTTGTCCATGACCTATGTTTGCTTTTACTAAGATGTTACACCCCACCCTCCTATAGACTCGTTTTCATTGATTAGGTTTGCTACACCATCACGAGTGACCTAGAGATGTAGGATTCAATGTTACAAATACCTCCTTACGAACTCATTGCCCTTAACAAGGTTTGCTCCACCATCCTTACAACAAAAAAGTGATATTGGTATTATCTGTGACATCCTGACACTCATACTAACCAATATCATATGTTTTGCTTACAAGGATATTACAAATGTATTATTATCATTTTTTTGTTATTAGGATGGGAATCTTCTGAGAGACTACTTATCTTGGAATTATTTTCATCTAAGTATGTTTAACTATGAATTTCTCATTACATTTATAGATGCATCAAAAATCGTTGATGATATTCGGTTGGACATTTTCCAAGAGGTCACCAATCTTGGAATTACTCCCACCCAAGTATAAGTTTCACAATCTCATCCACAAACAATACGTTTAAAAGACGTTATTATATTCAACATCAAATACTCCTTATAAACCTAATTAAGACTCTCATGTTCCCTAATAATGTAAGATTTATCTAGTATGTTACAATTCACCTGTGACCCAAAAAATACCACAATAACAAGATTTAATAAAAGACTGAAACAATATGAATATAGCATAGTTCACTCAATCAGTTTATCTATAAAACTATGCTGAACCTTAAACAAACTCTACAACACAAAAAAAAATGACAATAACAAAGTATTTTTCACTAGAAAACAAAGGAATCAATAACATATGACATCGAATTGAAGTCATGAGCATGATGATTCATCCTACAGTGATTCTCTTGATTAGAAAAATAATATAATTTATTTCATTTTAGTGGATCAAATATTATTGCTATTGCATACTGACAGTATGATACATAAATACATATACTACAAATATTCATACAGTGTTTATATTAAACAAATAAAGTACGACACCTGTTATCCACATGTATATCATTAAGAAGATAATATTGATACTTTTATAAAACCGAGTTAGAATACTTTATTTTATTTTGGCTTCATATCATGATGTGTATTTCATTAAATAATGTACAACTTTGACAGCACAATGTACAGCTCCTATGATATGATTGTACAACCTTGATTACATGGTGTTTTAGTTAAGGTACAAGTGTTAGGTTGCAGGTTGATCATGTGATCACTGTCTGTTTGTTGGTTTTAATAATTTGTCGTACCATTCATACGTATTCTTGCTTATTATGTATGAAGACAACCGAAATTGGGTCACTTGGGGGACCAAGTTGTAAGTTTTATCTGACTCGTGGGGGTGAACTGTAATTATTCGAAAGTTTTGTGGGGTTAGTTTTGATTGTCTTTTAACACCCCTCAACTTTCATAATCATCAAATGTGACACTCGTCATGATGTTGTTGGTGGGTGTCAATTCTGGTTTGAACAATGTTAATGTGTAGTCATTATGAAGAGGTGTACATTCTTTGTATGTCACGTGAAGATAACGATAAGTGAATGTATGCGTATTTGTTTTTATCTACGATATATGGTTTTATTGAGTTAGCGTTGGAGATATCTCGTAGTAAAAGACGATTATCATTTTGGTGACTTGGGGTTTGATGTATTAACTAGAGATGAATACGTGTGAGTTCTTATTGAATGACATATGAATGATACATTATTAGAGTAATGATACATCTCTTTATATATATATATATATATATATATATATATATATATATATATCTTTTCTTTAATGAACACTTGATACGTAGTAAAGAATCTATCCAACTACAAGAATAATCCACTAACATATGGACAAACAATAAATACATGTGTAAATAAGCCAAAGGGACTTGTTCTTTGTGAAAACAACTTTTCGTTTGTGATCCCATTACAATTTTAAATTCTTTATAATTTTCCTTTTTACGAATTTACGAGTTAACACACCGCAACGTGCGTGTGTGGTTTAACGTTTACGCTTATTTTTCTCTTTTAACGGTCCCGTCACAACACGTGGGTGTTAGATCAACTTATCTTTTAATGGTTTACATTTCACGTATGTGATTCAACTTTTTTACGTCTACTTTCCGTTCGGTTTATATTTTTCGTTTCTATGAGTTTTTCCAGTGTTGGTGGTCGCTGACAATGGTATAACATTGGTGTTATTTAGCACAGTTTTACCCCCCAACCCCCACCCCATCTGGCGGGCCGGGCGGATACTAGTTCTTGTTAATTGTTACCCTTTTTAAATGAACTTAGAAGGTATTATTAACAAAAACTGTCTTTGTTTGAAATTGAAAGGGTGACCTTGACTATAATGAGGGTTGGGTGAGAAGACTATATAGTTACGCAAGTTGGGTCATTAACGTCAGTCCACCTTAACAGTCATCGTATCAACTATCAACAACACTCCATACATGAAATGGGCCCATTCTTCTGCAGGACTTTAGGGGGCAGACTTTAGGTAAAAGTTTAATTAAAAAGTTAACCGTCATAATAGCGTATTAAAACGAGTTTAACTTGAAGTTGCTGACCCTTTGAAACGTGTTATACCATTCGTTTATTTCTTTGATATTATAATCACTAGAAACTAAACCCTTGTGAGAAAAGAATTATACATTGGATTGTGAGAAAAGTAATATTAACAATGTTAAGTATATGAAAGAAACTTATTGTGGATATTGAAATGCAAAGAGAAAACAATTATACAACGGTATAAATCTTCTTTGGTTGGTACTGGTCTCATTCTTTTTACGCAACGTGCTTAATTACATAAATGAAACATTGTAGAGATTAAAACGTAGATGGAAAATAATATTATGACTCGTGCATTTTGACTTAACAATTAAAAAAAATCAATTGAAAAATTTATTAAAAAAAAAAGAAAGACTTCAAAAGACATATGTGTGTATGCCACAGGGTTCGATCTCACAACTTCTAAATCAAGATATAGACATCTTAGCGTCAATCCAGATCAATTTACATGCTAAGAGATAAAAGAAAACATAAGAAGAAAAAATATTTAAAAAAAATTGACAGAGCGAATGTAAAAGTGAAATGTGACGGCTAAGAGATAAAAGAAAACATAAGGGTTGGTATAATTAACATATATTATGTAGTTGTTTTAGAATTATATATTTTGTTTTGGTTGCAGATTAGCCAATAAAATATGTGAATTTATTGTAATTAAAAGGTATAATATAACAAAAACTTGAAAAAGTATACTTTTTAAATCCAAACTATTAAATATTGACTAATATTATTACCGACTAAAATTTAATTGGTATAGATTTTAATTTTTTATTTTGTTAATAATAACAGTCTAAGTCCAACATGTTCGTTAACTCCGTTAAATTTTTATCATGTATCAGATGACGTGGCCGTGACGCGATGTATGACATATTATAATTAAAAATATAAACATATTACTTAAATTTTTTTTATAAAAGATCATTTTCTGAAATTATTCAATGTAACACTTTTGTCACTTTGAGTAGCTTGGAGATAAAAAAGCGCAAAAATTTAAGTGATACATTTATATTTTTTATTTTAGTTATGTAATATGTCATGTAGCATGTCACGTCACGAGTAACGTCAATGTCACGTAATAGAAGACTAACAAAGTTAACGAGTAGATAAACTGAAACTTTTATTAATAAAAAAATTGAATTTTAGAACTAATATTAATAAAATTATTACTTAGAATTAATTCAATAGTATAAATTAGTAAAGTTCAATTGTCCTAAACATGATTCAAAAGTCACGCGGTAAGAGTGTAAGAGTCAAAAAAGAGAAAATAGAAACAGTGAAAATGTGTTCAAGCAGTCAAAGTTTACGGGTATAAAGTTCCTACGTCTTCTTTGGAACGTGTGTAATCAAGATATATGATCAGTAAAATAACTTTTTTAATAATGTGAGATATATTAGAAACCAAGTAACAAGAATACAAACAAATTGCACGTTCTCTTAAAAAGAAATTATTAAAACTTTAATATACATGTATATTAAAAATATCTTTTAGGGATAATATACAACGATACCAACAATATTGTGATTTGTTTATTAGTTTGAAAATTTTGAACTTACATTGAATTTTATAGTCACAGTTGAACGAGCTTAGTTCGTCTTAAGTTCTAATTTAATAGAGCTTAAGTTTGAGGTTTATATCTAAAGTTTGATATCAGTTTGCGAGTAAGTTTTAAAACTCAAGTTTGACTCGTTTAATATTTATTGTTTATTCAATATTTATTGTATGCTATATATATATAACTATATTTTTACAGATTTATAGCCATACTATAATATATATTGTTTACTTAACTTTATCATAATAATATCTATATATCATTTATAATGTTATATTATACGGTAACAAGAAGTATTATATTATACAGTTACAAGTGCATTTAAACTTACGGGATTAGTCCAGGTTGATATATGAATAGTACATCTATATATCATTTATAATGTTATATTATACGGTAATAAGAAGTATTATATTATACAGTTACAAGTGCATTTAAACTTACGGGATTAGTCCAACTTGATATATGAATAGTACATCTATATATCATTTATAATGTTATATTATACGATAACAATGAGTATTATATTATACAGTTACAAGTGCATTTAAACTTACGGGATTAGTCCAGCTTGATATATGAATAGTACATTTCTTTATTAAACGAATTTCAATAGTTTAGGGTTGAGCTCGTGACGAAGCTCGTTTGAAGTTTAATTTGATTGAAGCTTATCGGGAGTTAATGTCTAGTAACTGGCAAACGTCTTGACTTGTTTGCACTCCTATTAGAGTATAAGATGCTAACCTATAAAACATGAAAACATGATATTTTTCAACCAATTTGAAAGGTTTTGGACCCGTATAACCTAACCTATCGGCATGGACTTTATATTTAATGCATTCATTAATTATTAATGAACTTGACATTACAAGAACTGTTATGATGTACTTGACAAAGCTCATTCCCAAATAAAATCACAAGAATAGTGTTTCACCGTAAATGAATAAAGATAACCTCATACAACGTTACCAATATCAATATTAAAAATGACAGATAAAAACATTAAAAAAAACCTAAAAAACATGGAGTAATGAACCCTCTGGTACTTTTTCTTCTCTCATTAGCATCCAAAACGGACCATGGGCTTGACCTAGTAGGAGGCATAATTTGACCATCCACAAACAACGAGTTCGACGAGTCCCTAAAAGGCTGAGCCAACGTTAGCTCATCGGCTCCATACATAAGCGGGCTATGTTGGCCTCGTCTATGATCTTGAGCCGCTCTTCTTTCCACTTCTAGGAAGTGACCAAGGGGTGTGATGTTTGTAGAGGCGTCGATAACATCACCATTGTCTCTTTGGCATAAACAAAAACCGAAACACCAAGTTTTCGATTTAGGGTTAGTTTTTGTTTTGGTTTCTAATGATAGTGTTTCGGATAACATTTTGCCTCTTCTTAGGGATCTTCTTGAGAGGTCTACAATGCTTGAAACACCCATGAGGTTCCCTAGAGTGATGCTCCTATCGTGAAAGAAAGATCCTGTGGACTGCATACATGACATATGAGAACATACACATATACAAATACATGTACATATATACATACACATATACGTTAGTCTCAAAGATGCATTATACTTGGGTTTACATATGCAAATACATGTAGGAAAATATATGAATCTTAATTACTATTTTATGATTATTCCCTTATTCAACTTATAAGATTGATCGTTACTTAGTGATTTTTTTTCACTATCACCTCTTACTCCAAGTTAAATTTCAAAAATAGATACTATATAATAACTTGGGTTCATAAATATTTTATTTTATTTGCTTTGTTTTTTAGATAGTTGATGTTTATAAAAAGGTTTTACAATATTAGAATTAGAGTATCTAATAAAAGCTAACTGACTTTGGATGTAAAAACAATATTTAGTGTCGAATAACAGACCAGGAACTTACGTATGGTTCTTTTTTTATGTAAATCAAATCTAAAAGGGATATGTTAACTTATATTTATCAAATAATTCATAATGAGGTACTATGACATGTAAATATGAGTTGCTCATTGTTTTAATTTTTATTCTGAGCAAAATATTCAGAGTTAAGACAAATGGTTTTTCCGGTAATAGATTTTCTCATGTGGGTTGGATGTGCGATCTTTGTTAAAAAAACGGATAGATAGACCTGATTGAAATAAACTTATCATCCAAAAATAAAAAAATAAAACATAATTTGGGTGTGGGTTGGGCCGCAGTTGTAAGAAGGGATAGGGATTGCTTAAACGAAAAAAAAATGATGTTATACGTACACTTATTAAACTATTTTTATTTGTTATACTCAAAACTTTAACTTTTCAAAAAAGTTAAAAAATCAATATTTTATATTTACCACATCACCATTTAATATGTGAAACTAAAAACTTAAGTTTTATTTTTTTTAGTTTTCATTTATTGTCCTTTATCTGAATTTTTATAGCAAGTGTTTTTTTTTTAAATTTACTTAAGCATATATTTAAAAAAATGACTATTGTAAGTCGTGAGAATTTGTTTCTATTTAAATATATTCTTATTATAAAAATATATTTTTTTAAATCTATTCTAAAAGTCGTTTTTAATTTTTTTTTTCTAGTTTCAAAAAGTTTTATATTAATTTTTTATAGAAAGTTTTATCACCCTATTTTTAGATTACACACTAAACATGGTGAATTGGTGAGATTCATAAATATGTTTTTATAGAATGTTTTAGAACGCTTTTTAGAATGAAATTTATTCTAAACTTAAGATCTTTCATGAGGTAAAATATAACAAATTATAAAACTATCTTTTGTGAGGAGAGCATGACAAGTTAAAAAAGATAAACATCTAGTCATGTTTAATGAGCGCTTCAGAGATACATATGCTATCAGATTTAGTGACAAATATTGAATACTTCCGTATAGGACGGGGACGAAATTATTTTTTTTAATGTGGGACAAACTTGATATTTATATAAACAATTATACTAACGGGCCACAAATTTATACATGCAGACTAAAATTTAACATTACCGAATAAAAAATTTATAACCTTTTATTTTGAACGGCGAAGAATTTTCATTGATCGCTAGCAAAAGCCAAGGGAACCCAAAAAATGATAATCTTTCAACAAATTTGCCTTAACTAGCGGTAAAAGCATCTCCTTTTCATTAAAAATAAAAAAAGAATTATTACTTTTTAAAAAGATGGACGCGATGTCCCAAAAATGGTGAGAATCCACTTGCCTCAAGGTAGAAAAGTATAAAATTCGCTATTAAGAAAAAAATATTTGATTAATCTACTTTAACCTTGCACCGAAAGAAGACATGCCTAAATGATCCAAACTATAAAGAGACAAACTTAATTACATGTTTTATAGTTAAGACAAACTTAATTACACATATTGTGTTTTCTTGAACGACCCTAAATTAATAAAATTCTAATTCAATCTATATTTACTTACCAAACTTTACTTAACGTCTCATGTTGTAATTACACTTAGTTATGTAATTATCAATGTTTTTAAAACCGAACCGGACAGTAAACTGGAGGCCTTACTGGTCCGCTGGTTGGACAGGTTCAACCGGTCGGACCATATATAAGAACCAGATAAAATTATAATTATTTTTTATAAATATATGTAAAAATTACAAAAAATAAAAATTATATAAAAAAACAGGTTCAATCGGTCCGGTTCCTGGTATGACTGCTGGTTCAACCGATTTGAATATTGGTTCAACGTTAAAACGGTTTTAAGCAACGAATTAAACCGAATTAGAGTCCGGTTTCCGGTCCAACCAATTGGACCGGCCAATCTGGTTTGATTTTCAAACCCTTGGTAATTAGCCATACCTAACTCTTATACCTTCTTATGAAAGTGAAAGGTTTTATATCATATGAGTGCAAGTATAGTTCTTTATGTACCATGATTTTAGAATTGGTGGCCATAAGTTTGCAACCTTCCCCCAACATGGTACATATATTTTAATTAGTTTTCTTAGACAATATAGTTTCCCAAAAGAAAATTCTTAGGAGTGTCAAGTGTGCCAAGGTGCTAAAACATACCACAAAACTCCAAGCAGGAATATAGTACTGACACAACATGTTATATCATTATAGGAGATCAATAAAATCAGAATAACTGTTGTTAAATGATGATATTATTATTATCATTTCATGGTTGGTATAAGAGTATGTATTGTTTTCCATCATGTAATATGCATCTTAGTTTTAAAATAACAATATTCAAATATCTTGTATACATGTATAGAGTGTTGTGATGTTATTCTTTTTTATCAAACCGGTTGTTATAGGTCTAACATGATTTAAATCCGTTGCACATATGTTGGACCCGATAAAAATTATAATAAAAAAAATTGATAAAACTTACAATGATGAAAGAGAACACAACATATATATAGATATTTGAGTAAATGGTATTGCGGACAGCTGAAACGGATACCATAAAAATGTTAAGAACCCTAAATATTTTAAAACTATGTGTCTTAATCTATATGTAGTAAATTAGTTTATACGTTAACATAAGTGGATTTTATGTTATAAAAAACGATAATTATAATAAGTTTACATGTAATTCACCTGATTATAAATTAGACATGACTATTCACACGTTAACATATCAAATAACATAATTTAAATATGAACGACTTTTAGTTTTTCCTTCTAGATATACACCACAACTATACATATGAACGGCTCAAATGCTCAACACTTAATTTTAAGTAGAGTGCGTGAAAACGGCATAAACATTGATACTATACCTAGTGCTCGTCAAATTTAGTGTGTGAGTAAAAGAGAGGTTAATTTGTGATAAAGATTCATACACTTCATAGAATTTAAGCAAAAACACCTCTAACTCTATCCTAAATGTCAAGGGCAATGTTACTCATAAAAATCAAATGGGTATTGGTTAGATTGTCAATATAAGTTATTACTAACTTATACTTGGATTAAAGTTTATATAATATAAATCCAATAAATTTACCCCTATCTTATTCATTGATTTTACTCCATAAATGGTGTAAATTAACTTCATACAATTCTTACCATAAAACAACATCTTGCCCCACTAACTGCACACTGTTTTAGAGCTTTATATCAATGCTACCAGTTGCCTATAATACAACTGACTGCACTAACTCACAAAAACACTTGCAGTAGAGCATATTCCATCATCAATTTATACTTTGTATCTCCATACCTATATTTCATATCTTTAAAAACAATAATCTAACACATGCATGTTCATTTTTCTGACTTTATTAACTTTACATTTCCAATGAAAACCTACCACTTTGATCCCACATATTTTAATGCATTTCTAAACAATAATATATTATATTAACAACATAAATTAAAAAAAAAAAAGTCCATTGAGACTTACCTCAGTGTCTAAATCTGAAGAAGAAAGTGAAGAAGATGATGGTGAACCACTGAGCAGAGTGCTGAATGATACAGCTCTTAGATTCATAGGCTGCAACCCTAATGGCCATCCACCTTCTTCAACCTGTAAGTAGTTAAAACAGTTAATAAACCTAACCATGAACCGGACCCGAACCCGAACCAAAACCAGAAAAGCGCATGTGGGTTCGATACCTGTCGAGCCATGCATGCACCTGGACCTGGACCTGCAAGACGCGTATCGGGCTTGATTCGGTTGCTGGTGCAGCCTGTGATTGTTTGCATATGCTTAAGTATATGGGTCAAGTGACATGATGATGGTGGGTTAGACCTTAATGATGCTTTAAGAGGTGAAAAACAAAAGAGGTTCAAGTTTACATGTTACAACACATGGTTTTCTGGCTTAAAGAGTAAAGAGAAACAAAACATGATAAAGGTCAAAAGGAAGAGGGTCTCACCACTTATCATTACTTAAGCCCACTTTACCATACATTATGGTAAACATTTTATCACTAATTTAAAAATTAAATGATATTGTACATGAAGTGGTAAATTTATTAATATAATTGTTGGTTATAATAAATAAGTTAAACGGGCTGTTTATCGGCCTCCTTAATTAGATGGGTTAAAAAGATCAACACGAACATAATATGTTTTTCAATTTTTTTTTGATAAAATAGCTCAAAACCTATTTATTTTCATGTTTATCTTCATATTAATGAATTAGTTTAGATACCCATGTAATACAAGAGTTGATTAAAAATATTAAATTAATAGTTATTTTTTAATATTTAAAACTTGAAAATTAATTTTTTTAGATAATATATTATTGAAATTATGTATAATAGTTAATTTATGTAATAAAACAATAATAATATTTTTCTAAACTTTTGTTTTTAAAAAACTTTTGCTATAAAGAAATTGCTTTTTTAAACACTCTTAATTTAAAAAAAAGGTTATTTAAACAATGTTTTTTTTACAGTCTTTGTATTAAAATCTTCACATTTGATAAAATTTTGTTTTTATAAAAATAATGTTTATTATAAAAAAAGAAACATATTCTCAAGTTATTAAAATAATTGTTTCATACTTTGAAAAATATATATAAATAATATAACTGACATTTAATACATTATTAAATAGTTAACTTTTATTGTAGTAATGAAACGTATACAATGCCTCGATCGAGTCTAGGTCTAAAGGATAGAAAAGTGACATATGACTAGATAAATATTTGGATTTGTTAAGAGTAAAAGTTTTTTTACGAAATAAAGGTCAATGACATGTGACGTTTATCTACACATTAATGTGAGTTTGATTCTTACAAAATTAATAATAAATGAATTTTAAAAACCAATGATTCTTAGTCGAAATGGTTAAGGTGATATACCTATAACATGTAAATAAAGAAAAGATTATGGGTTCAAGTCTTACTCTGAGCAAAGTGCTCAAAGTTGAGCCCAGGGGTTTTCTCAGCGATGTGTTTTCTTCTGTGGGGGTTGGGAGTGTGGTCGCAGCTGGGAATGGATAAGTGAGCCCAATCAAAATAACACATATCCTACGAAACAGAATTATACATTTGCCGTTCAAAAAAAGTGAATTTTAGAAGTAGTTTCTATAATTTTTATAATTCTTCGCTATTAAAAAGTTAACTTTTTTTTTCGAACGGCGAAATTTATTATAATACTAGCAAGGGGCTAGCAGAAAAGCATGATACAATGGAGAGGAATTACAACGTAAAATTACACCATGATTCCCAGTTTACATTTTCAAGTTTTCCCCTATACTTAATCCATAAGAACGACATGACTTTAATATCTCCAATAACATTGTTTAGTGTCACCATTTTGTCTTCAAAAACCTTTTTGTTTCTGCACTTCCAAATTATGTAGACCGCCACGTACATTATCGCCTTTATTACTTGTTCTTTTTGTCTGCCCAGGTGCCATGTTCCAACTGATTTCAGCAACTCCGAAATAGAATTTGGAAAGGGTGAGGGTAACCGAC
>BJCM01069946.1:0-17496 GCA_018326385.1 Flaveria bidentis
TCTTGTATATATTTGAATTATATTGTTTGATAGTGTTTCCTTTATTATAGAATAGTTTGTTAGGATCCTAGTTGTATATATAAACATGATTGGTATCAATAAAATTCATCAAGTATTCTCAGAATCACAGTATATACATTCAATATTGTGTGTAACACAAATATAGGTGAGTGTGAAAAAAAAAAGAAAAACAAAAGAAAATGATCATTGAAAGGGGAAGACGGTAAAAGATGTTTTCTCGGGTACTCTATGATTGGGCATATTTGCAAAGTTTCTATTTTTGCCATTATTCCATTTTCCAATTTTTTTATTTCTTTTTCTTCTTTCCCTGAATTAACATTTTACTCACCACCATCCACAATCCTTGTGACCTCATATTCTACTAATAAATGAAATTCTTGGTTACAATAGAACTACTTACATGATTTAATATTTAATGTAAAAAATATGCGTTATTAGTAAATCTTTTGCATGGTCATTAATTTTGTTTCACTGTCAATGGAATAAAATTTTATTGGTGACAACTACATATGAAACAAATATATGCAAGTAATCTAATTGTTAAAAATAAAATAAAATGATATCCTTATATAATTGTTGTTAATCAAATATCAATTTTACGAGCAGATAACTATAATGTATATATGTTTCATTTGTCTTTCTTAATTTTACAAGAGTCAAACATTTATAAAAATATTTGTTTTAAAGTCAGGATTCACTCTAGAAGTAACATCTATGTTTCTTGAGATATAGATAACATTAGTATAAATCTTATCATCTCCCGACCTGATAGATAACTTTGATGTAGGAGATGTGGTTTGTTGTTGGTGCATTACATAACGTTGGAGAACCTATGGAAAGTTAAAGTGATTTTATATAGACAACAAAATTTTTTTGACTGATTTTAGTTAAACATTATTCACAATAGGTTTCATTATCTTTATCCATATAGTTACATTAAAAATCATTATATTTTATCTTTTTTAATTAAATAATATTTTTTATACCATTATTATTATTATTATTATTATTATTATCTTTCCTCCACTCACAACCACTTTTAAAAATATTAAAAAATTTATAAGAATTGAACACTGATTTTTCATATATATCAATCTTTAACAACATTTTCTCTCTTATTCATTTACAACCATTCAAACCACTCCATATAATACACCAGACATACTCACATATTTTTAAAAAATTTACTATAAATGTTCTGTTAACTTACATAAGATATGGGGCATGTTTGGAATTGTTTTTAAAAACAACCTATGATTTTTTAGAGAGATAAAAAGACAAAAATACCCTTACAAAAATCACCAAAAATAAAAATTTTAATTTGTAATGATTTTTGATAAAGTATTTTATTTTTTTATATTTTCAAAAAATCATAAATTGTTTTTAAAAACAATTCAAACAAACAAGTATTTTGTTTTGGGTCAATTGTAACTAAAAAAAGAAAGAACAAAAAAAAGGTGTGTGTGGTGGTGATGGTGTCGGAAGGGGTGGTAGTAGGCTAGGGGTAGGATAGTAGATTCTGTTTCTGGCAACTAGGTAACGGGTAGGAGCAGAATGAGGGATGATCATGTCAAAATATTGACTGAATGAATGATACTACTATGAGTATGTACAATTAAGGGTAAAACTGTAAAATTGAATATTTCTACTTAAGGAAATTAATTAACCACTCATCTTTCTAGTCACCCAGCCTATTTTCTTGAGTAAATTTATATTTCTTGTGATTTAGTTTTTTAGCAAATTTCATATATTATTTTAAACTAAATAAATTTAGTTTTGTAGGCATACTTTACGTTTAAAAAAACTTACATGTTTTATTATTTTTCTTTAACGAATGTTAATTTTATTCGTTAAATCAGATAATATGTTTGTTATGTTAGGGTAAATTTGCATTTTGCTACAAAACTAAATGGCAGAAAAATATAATATACTTAATTTTGGGCATTTATTTCACACATCATGTAGGCTATTCACACATACTATGTTGTTAGAAGTGGTAAGCTGAATGAATATAATGTATTTTCAAAAATAATAACAAAACTCGTATTTTTATTAAATAATTTCTAGAATATTATTTTAAAGTTCTTCTACTTATCTTAAAAGATTATTTATTTACATTGTTAAGAAATATTTTTTGTATAGAAACCCTTTTTAGTTTTCCAGAATTGTAAATTGTTTAAAATTATGTATAAATTATTAAAGCATTAAATATTTGTTGGTTAGGTTAAAACTTTAAGTCATTTTGTATACTAATACAAAAAGATGTGGGGTGCGGGTAGTCCAACATAGGTCCGCCCCTTTGTAGTCCATAAGAGTTGAAACCTTATTTACATTAGATGTGACACCTTTCCTACACAATTGATACCTATAAGTTACATAAGTTACATGCTCCTTTCATGAATTTTAATGTGATCACTTAGGATTGGAAACCATGTTATTTATGTTTTTTTTCTTTTTAGTGGAAAAGTTACCCATCGAGAGGTTGGTTTATATAGAAGATGTCACCTTATACAATCGAACGTACAAGGAAAGACATTAAGAAGGGGGACTCCATTTACCCAAGAATATTGACCGATGCCTGGTCCAATGATGAATCCATGAGAACAATTGTTTGTGTGTTTTTTTAGACCGTATGTATTGGTTGATGTTTTTTACAGGACATTTTACGTCACCAACGCTAACTCTGCATTACCATTTTTTTGGTTGAAAGATGTGTAATAGTTAATGTCCATTAATTTCTTTCAATCATTACCCAATGATAAGATTTATGAGAAGTTATAACATTATGGACTTATGATGGAAACGCCCTTATAATGCCCACGAAGATGGTGTAAAAATATTTTAAGATTCTCTAATGTCCCATTATGTTTGATCTTAATCAACATGTCAACATGCTAGAACTCCCTCTCTTTATCTATGTAATTATTCCACAAATCCAATAATATATACATGCTTTAAACATGGTAATTGAACTTTGAACCATTGTTACATCAAGTATATTATGACATATACAATATTTTTAGTTCCTTAACAATTAGAATGAATTTATCAATACCAAACTTTAAGTGAGAAGTAATTATTATTGTTAGTAAAACAAAATTATGAGAAATTACGACATTGAATATTATACGTATTATCATTCATTAAAATGTTATGTTATGAAATATAACTGTTTTTCAATTCGTTAAAACTAATACCCAACATTGTCACCGTCTCTATTACAATATAATTCAGGCGACACACTAGATAGTTGAGTTGTATAAATTGTTTGCCGCTCGTTTGCGCTCGCTCGACGCTCAATCCAAAAACTAACGCTCAAAAAACGCTTGTTCCATTTTCCGCTTGGTTGTAAATGAGCCAATGAGCTCGGTTCAGTTTGAAAATGAGCCAAGCACGAGCACGTTCGTTCGTGCTCAGCTTGTGAACAACCTATTCATAGTAGGTGCCTCATATTGATATGAGTGTATGTCTTATATTATGGGGGATATTTGTGAGTGGTTGTGAGTGAATGAGAGAGAAAATTTATGAGAATTGTACCGTAATTTCTCATATTTAAGAAAACACGATACAAACCTTATAAATTTTTTAATATTTTTAAAAATGGTTATGAGAGAAAATATAATAATAAATATATAAAAATTTATTATTTAGTTGAAATAGAGAGTAATTAAAAAAGGTAGTGTTTTTATTACAAATATGGGGATGAGAATATGGAAACTAGTGTGAGAGTATTCACATTCTATCCATCATCCTCATTCTTATGATTACACTAAAAATTATTATTTTTCTTTTTATTTTTCATACATTTATCATTATATATATTTTCTCTTTTATTCACACACAACCACTTTAAAAAATATTAAAAAAATTATAAGGGTTGTATCATGTTTCCTTAAATATGAGTTTGTACCATGTTTTCCAAAATATGAGTAAACACACTAGTAACAAAGCTTGAACTATTTCGTAGAAGTGACGGGGGTAAAATTAAATTTTTTTAAGGGGACGAACTTGATATTTATAAAAAAAATTAACACTACCGGATCAAAACTTTACACTATGATGCTCCGCTTGTAAACACACTACAATCCACATAAATTTTCTACCACTTTTGATTCCAATTACTAATAACCATCCCATAATATAATACATCCACTCAAATATACAATCAGTGAATGCTTTGAATTCTCTAACTTGGTTCTACGTGGCTTCAGGGACGAAGCTTAATAGGAGCCGGGGGGCCGCCGCCCACCCTATTTTTTCGTCCGTCGTGTTAAGTTTTAACCCGATAACGTAAATTTTTGATCAGGTAATGTAAATTTTTATATAAATATCGAGTTTTCCCCTCCCTAAAAAAAATAATTTTGCCCCCATCCTCTTTACAAAATTGGTTAACTTGTCCAGTTAATACATGTTTCGGGACCATTTTAAAGAGAGTTTCGTACTAACATAGACTAGCTTTGACGGTGGGTTCAAGTACAATCACATCACTCTTTCTTTATAGTTATAATCATATATCGACTAAAAAGTAAAAACTAATACTAGCCATAAATTTAAAATCGATTTTATTTTAGGCCCGCTTATAAATATTTGGTATTTTGCAAGTCATAAATTATACTTTTATCAAAGTAATTCCTTTTTTAAGAATAGGAAAACCCACACACGTATCTATTACGCTCTTAAATTATACATGTTTTTTATTTTTTCTATTAAAATTTGAATATCTATTATCTTTAATAAGCATTTAACTTTTATATTATTATTACCAACTCAAGTAACACCAAAATAAGTACATATTAATATTTTTTACAAATTTTATTTGCTAAATATGCATATACACATCTATCCTTACACTATTTTTAAATGGTAGGAAAAATATATATAAATCTTTATTTTAACTCATACATTTCACTCCTTGTCCATAGTCTCCGTCATTTACAATAGATTTTATATATTTATTTGAGTGTCTAATATATCTTAATGAACGGTTTTAAGTGATTGAATAGATGATAAAGAAAAGTTATTGTTTATTTGTATGTTTGGTTAATCATTATTCAGCCCTTATAAATATTTTAATATTTTTAACATAGTTGTGAGTAGAGTGGAGGAAAAAATAATGATAAAAGTATTAAAAATTATTTAATTGAGAAATATAGAAAAAATAATGATTTTAGTGTAATTATAAAAATAAAGATAAAAAACATGATATGAATACTGTAAAGTGCATCCTCTACTTTAGTAACACACAATTAATCTCGTAAATATTTTGAAAAAATAATCAATTAATATGGATAAATATAAATTTTGGTTTATTTATAAGGATGAAAATATAAAATTCAATGTGAATACTTGTAGACACTTATTAATGCAACATTACCTCCCTCTCTATATTATCTGTCCATTATAATAATATTTGTTCGGAGTAATCGTTTACTATGATTCTAGACCTTTTATTCTGATTTTCTCTCATATTAAATAATTATATTAAGAAATAACTGTATTATTTATCTTTTTGAGATTAAATTAATAAATTAGAACTAAATCTTTTTATTAAATGAGTGTTATAAAGAAACATATTATTATAAAATATTTTTTACTACACTTCAAACTGTTTAAATATAAAAAATAATTTTAAATTAATGATTTTTAAAACAAAAATTTTTATCAACCAAAGTAATTAAAATTTAGAGTTATAATATGAATTTTTTTAGAAATGATATTATTTAAAACCTTTTATGGAACAAAATGTTTTTTGTGTTATAATAAGAAAATATTTATTTATTCTTCTTTTTTTCACAAAAAACAAAAGAAATAACTTTTTAAAGCTTAAAAATAAAATATTATTGTTTTATTATTTATAGTATTCGGTTATACGTAATTTAAATAATCTCTTATTTTATAATATCATTTTATAAATATTTAATATATTTATTACACTAACTTAATCTTGAGAAGGAGAGGATATGATGTCAAAAATTACACTAGAGCTCAATATACTACCCCACTTAACCTTTTTTTTCTTCTTTCGATTCGATTAACGTCGGAACCCTGAGTAAGATCTCTTTCTCTCTCTCTCTCTCTCTCTCTCTACATATACAATATGCATATAGATGTACATACATACACCCACCCATAGGCCATAGCCAGTGTGTGTCCCGATGCTCCATGGTGCAGTTCAGCTGAAGCAGATAAATATTTTACAGATACAAGATCCACCAACAGAACCTAAAACATCCCCCCATCTACCCTCTATTCAACCCCACATACATACATCCATATATATACACACACACCCCCCTCTCTATATATACACACACAGCATCAATCTCACATACACACTTATATGTTACAGCAACTCGAAATTAATTCAACCCCATCTCATCGTCATCAAATGTAGAGAGACACACAGAGAGAGAGAGAGAGAGAGAGAGAGATAGAGATTACACTAAAGTAGATTTTTGATTTTGAAGACATAAATAATGTGGGATCTTAACGGATCACCCGATCGGAGAATCGACGACGACGATGACGGAGGATGTTCATCACCGCCGGCGAACGACAAGGGTAAACAAGTCGGAGGCTCCGTTTCTAATTCCGACGAAGGTTCCGACGAATATGACAATTCCGACGACGGTGGTTTCGGGAAACGCACCATCACCGGCGATAGCCGGTTGTTCGGGTTCTCTATGACCGACAATCCGCCGGTGACTCATCAGTTTTTCCCGGTGGGTGGTTCCGAAGTGGGCTCCACCACCACCGTCGGAGCGACGACGGCGACGCCGTTCCCGACGGCGAACTGGGTGGGCGTCAAATTCTCCCACCAGTCGCCGGAACCGGCGGCGTACGGCGGTGGCGTCGCCGGAAAATCAACCGACGTGCCTCAACCGCTTAAAAAAAGCCGGCGTGGACCGCGGTCTAGAAGCTCTCAGTACCGTGGTGTTACCTTTTACCGGCGAACCGGCCGATGGGAATCACACATATGGTTGATTTTTTCTTCTTTTTTCTGCATTATTTATTATCAATTTCTTCCATTCCCGATGCATCATCATCATCATTATTATTATTTATATTTTACAGCCATTTATACTATTTTTTATAATGAAAACAACATTATTATTGGCTTTTACCTTTTGTATATAAAATTATCAACTTCTTTTTGTATAATATTTGCCTCTTTGAGCCTAACTAAATCTTGTTTTTATATTCAGGGATTGTGGGAAGCAGGTTTATCTTGGTATGCTACATTTTTCTCAAGTTTTATTTATTTTCAAGATTGTTCTCAAGATTATATGTACACATAATAAACTTCAGTAATTAACTAATAAAAACTTGATTTTTTTTCTATTTTTTTTAATTTAAAATAGGTGGATTTGACACAGCACATGCAGCTGCACGGTGAGTACACAATAAACTAAAGTAATTAACTTATTGAAACATTAAATGTAACAAATAATATCATCTAAAGGAATATATGACTACGGATGCAGTGCTTATGATAGGGCAGCGATCAAGTTTCGTGGTGTGGAGGCTGACATAAACTTCACTCTTGAAGACTATGAAGATGACCTAAAACAGGTGTGTGTGTTTTCAGTGTGTGTTCTTGGTGGTCTTTTTTAAGGAGAGAGAATAAAAAGATGTTTTGTAAGTGAGATTTCACCTTATCTTGAATAGTGGTGTTGCAGCCTTATCTTGAAACACCTTTGTTGTTTCTCAGACAAAATACAAACACAAATAGTGTACAATGTATGCTGGTGTTTTTGTTTTAATTTGGGTTTTGATGATATGTTGTTTTGAAACAACAGATGAACAGTTTATCAAAGGAAGAGTTTGTACATGTACTTCGTAGACAAAGCAGCGGTTTTCCACGAGGCAGTTCGAAATATCGTGGTGTTACTTTGCATAAATGCGGTCGATGGGAAGCTCGATTGGGCCAGTTCTTGGGGAAAAAGTACGTTTTTACGCTCCCACGTAAAAGTACAAAACTAATTTTAAGTAGAAAACTGTAAAACCTGGTTGACGGATTTAAATTTGTATGTGGTGATGATAGATATTTTGGGAGTGGCTTTTGGAGTTTAAAAAAGAATGTTTTTATTTAAATTTATGATTAGGGGAGTAGGTATATTGGTAAGACTATCTATCAAGTGATCAAAAGATCAAGAAACAAGACACATTGGATTTGGAACTATTTGTTTCCTTTTTTGGGTTGGTTCAATTAATTATGTCATATGACAAATTTGGGATTTTTTAACAGGTATGTGTATCTGGGTCTTTTTGACACTGAAGTTGAAGCCGCCAGGTAAACATCTGCTTTCTTGAGGGAACTTAACTGTCAAATCTTGATATTCAAAGGGTTTAGGTGGAAAATAATGTTTTTACTTTTCACTTCTTTTATAGGGCTTATGATAAAGCTGCACTTAAATGCAATGGGAAGGATGCTGTTACAAATTTTGATCCAAGTATTTATGAAAATGAGCTCAACTCCACTGGTAACTTATTTATATCATCAATAGTTAATTATATAGTTCTCGTTATTCTTAACATATTATTATCGGATCTAAGATGAATGTGTTATTTTCTTTCATCTTAGAACGTTCGAATAGCAACAACACATCGTCGGATCATAATCTGGATTTAAGCCTAGGGGGAAGTTCAGCCTCGAACAGGCCACAAAACATAGACTTTGGTAATAGTCGTCAATTGCAATCATCGAGTCACCATTCTAACTCGATTCATTTTGGACATAGTCGACCCCCGGTATGTTTTAATTACTTCTAAATACCTAACAAAGTTACCATAGATCACATTAGATATCTTAACATAAAATGTTAGAAGTTATTATGTTACATCTGATAATTTGCGGTTTAACTTTTTTAAAAAGGCGTCGGGTTGGTTTGATGGAGGGAGAAGAGATGGATATAACGAAATGCGCTCGTTTCAGCTTGTGAACCAGACTCACCATCAATCTCCTGCACCATCTATGATGGGTGTCGATGAAGCTCGCGGATACGTGCCATTTATGCGACCCGCTGACCCCTCCATGTTTCATACCTTCAACCAGACTGCTTTCAACTCAATGAGTAATCAAGTGAGTCACTTTATCTATCTCTTTCTCAATTGTTTTGTTCACAATAATAGTTAAGATGGTGATAATAATTTACATTAACTTGAAGATGCAGCTCACTAGCTGCACCGCATACGGCGTAGAAAGTGATCCGTCTTCGCACCAAATGTATGCGAGTAGTCCTGCAGCATCATCAGGATTCCCACAGCAAAGATTTCACATCCGACATCCCCCGTAAAAGCTTCAAATCTATGTACAACAAAATGGTTGTATGGCAGAATTACTGACATTTTATGTGTTAAAATGATGTTTTCCCTGTGTTATTTTGACCATGAAGATCAAAGATCAATGTTTTGGGTTGAAAAATCTAGCGAAATGAATGATCATACCGTTGACTATTGACAGCTGACCTGCTTAGCTAGGGTTCTTGAGTGTTGTATATGTAACGCTAGTTAAAAAGGAAAACTTTTTGTTTTCTTTATCCTCTTTATTTGAGTAGATGGTTGTAAAAAACAATATTCTATGTGTTAATTAATGGGTAGCAACATTATTTATTTCGTTAACGTGTATGTTTGAGGACATTCCTAACATATAAGCTGTAGATATATAGGTGTGTTTCGAATTTTCCGGTGTAATAAATGGTGCATTGGTGGAACCGACTTAGCATCCAATGAGAATGTCATAATTAGCAACCAATATCTGATGTAAAAAAACGTGATTAATTCAGTTTATTATCTTATTGAAAAAACGACTAAATTTTAAATGTGTATTAGTATGGTAAGAAAAAATTATATAAATATTAATCTTTTAAAGTTATACATTAATAAACTTATATAAATCTTAATTACTATTTACTACCTATTTTTAATAATTGTACTGAATTGGTAATAAATAAGGGAAAATAAAAGTTCACAAAACTAAGTAAGTTTATAATTGTTCAATTCAAAATCAAAATGAGTAATAAATTCATTTAACTGATAAAATTAAAATATATGTTACACTTGGATTACTTAGTTAAAAAGTATTTTACTTTATACAAGATTAAAAACACTTATTTATAGTCAACTGATTTTACAGAAAACAGAAACTTTATATAATTTAGAGTGAAACAGTCACCACATATTGCATGTGTGATTTTTTTATACTTTATTTATTTTATTAGTTATTCTGAAGTACCAACTAACAAAAATATTGGCATATATCGAATCTTTATCCTTGATAGGTAAAACGACTGTCATGTTTAGCAATATTTTGTTTGTATTACTTTAGTGCTTAACATGTTCTGATCAAACTCATTATAACTTTAAAGATTTTGTTACAAAAGATTTATTTAAAAGTTGTTTCCTAAAATGATTTTATGTTACCTTTTGTGGTACATTAACCATTAGCCATTAACGACTCTATACAAGTATCGTCGTTTTATGTTTAAACATGGCCTGTCAATGGTTTTTGGCGGTGACAATTGATGTTTAACCCTATCAATTTGATACTAGTTCACGTCCTATGCGGTGAACATTAGTTAGATTTTGATAGGGTGTGTGTTTACCATTTAAAAAAAGTATAAAAAAAACTATCCTACATGAGAGTCCATACGTTCAAGTCTTTCTATTCGGTTATCAAAACTCCTATATTTGTTAATTATTAATAGCTTGTTCAAGATATTGCCAATGTCTGCCCATACTGGGCTCGATCTAACGACTTTGTAGTGATGGAGCCATACACAAAGTGGGATTCTATAGAATATCTTAAGAACATAGTTTTAAAAAAATCATAAATGTGTTTGAACCACCATATATTGTTTTCATGATTTTCCTATCTTGTTTTACCTGTTTGAATGCTTCACTAGATCTTTCCATGTTAAATAGCTCAAAAACATATATAATAATGGTACATAAAACATGTTTGATTCAAGCTAGACCTCGAATATATTAACATTTATGGTTCCTAAGAAATAAATGAAAGACAAGTTTTTATAAAATTCATTCAGTTTCAAACTAAAGGTCAAATCCCCGATAAATTCTTGATATTGAATGCAAGTATGTTATGAAATGCTCTTCTCGGTGAAATCAGTTAACCATATCACTTTGATTGATGATTTTGATGTATCAATGCATTCGACATATGTTCTCTATGTTTTTGTTCATCGACCATTTTGTTTTATAATGACAAATTATGCAAAATCTTTATCATATATTTCTTGTGGTACCTAGGATTCGATTATTCAAATAGTACCAATTAGCTAGTATCCATGTACGTCTCCTGCCACCATCCACGCATCATCGCATATATCTTTGTGTTAAAGACTTGTTTAAATCTAAATTATCTTGTATATATTCACGTGCAAATTCATGTTTACTATACGGTAATTAACATGCCAAATAACAACAAAATATTTTTTTTATTATTTTACATATACAACTATGACGGTACTAACAGATTAATAATAAAAAAATATTAAAATAATACTGGTTTCCAGAAGTAATAAAAAAGTATTGTTGTATTTTATAGGGAAAAAAAAGGCAAGTAGAGGTGAATTGTCGCCATCGTGGGTGTCCTATGAATCAATTATGGTGAACCGTAAAGCAGTCAAAGAATGGCTTATGGCTCTTGTTTATGAGAGGGACTATACCTACTTAAAATACTCCTAAACAACACTTTCATAAAGTATACCTTTTTCACATCAAAATATATATTTTGGTACTTGTGTTGCAACTTGCAAAATGTTAATTTATCTGATGTTAAAATATATATGCACACACATCACTGTTTGCCCAGATGTCATGACACAAAAAATATGAAAAAGCCAATCACTACAAGAACTTTCTCGAATACTTATATTTCTTATGCTGAATGTGTGATCCCAACCTCTATATTTATAGATTGAAATTTATCTCAATTCTACATAACCTACTAAAATAAATTTAACAAATATCATAGTCATTTTTTTTAAAATGACGACTGATACACAATTTTATCCGTACTTCTGCACGATATAATTCACGATGTCGCTACAGAAATAAGGGCAATGACGACGACATTTATTGTCGCGATAAGGTTGTTTTATCGTCGCCATAGGCTATGGCGACGACATGTGTCGCCATAGACCTAGTCGTCACAACCTTATAGCTATAGCTTATTTCTGAGTCGTCGTCAAAACCTTTGTCGCCATAGAGGTCTATCGCGACGACAAGTTGTCGCCACAGAGTTGTAAGGAAAAAGATTTCATATTGTATTTAAATTAAAAAAATAATTTTATTTTCGGTCAATATCCAACTAATTTTTTTTTATTTTAATAAAAAATTAAAATAATTGAAAAAAAACCCTATGGCGAGGACATGTCGTCGCCATAGACCTTACTGTTTTAATTTTTAATTTATAAATTGTTTTTATATTTTTCAGATTTTTCCTAATATTTTAGGTTTCTAGAACATATTTATACACCAAATGAAAGCTAATATTACTAATTCCCAAAACAAAATCATTATACAATTCAAGTTTTATACACATACATTTAAACATAATAATCAACGTAAACATCTTTAATCTTTTACAAAACAAAAAACTTATAATTTTCATCATCTTCGTCGTCATTAGGATTTGATTCCTTTTCTAATATTCATTCATCCGTTTCTACATTTCACGCATGTAGTCGTAAGTGTATTTATTTTTCTCATCGCATGTAATGATAACCCACCTAATCGTTCATAACAAGAGATGCTTATTAATATTTTTATGAAAATTCGACAACATAACTATTGTAAAATGAAAAAAAACATTACGTCAAATTATAAATAATAAAAGATAATAGTTTTACGTTTCAATAAATCAACAATGCAAGTAATAATATCTAAATTTAGTCTATAAATGTGTTCAAGTGACTAACTTGATTATATCCCACTTTAAACTAAATAATACTAAACCAACAAGATACAAACATTATATTAAATTAAATTAATATAGTAACAACATGTGATCACATGATAACAAGATATTTAAATAACAAGATATTTAACATACAATATAAATAAAAGTTTTAAATTTACCTAATCTTCTTTTACCCTCGATTTGATCCATCCAAACATTTTTCCATAATGTGTCATCCTTCTCGTTTGTTGTTCTTTTAAACAATAATTAAAAGATGATTTATATATACACATAAACATGATATAAATATATATACAAGTTATAAAACACAAATGAAAGCCTATTACATTTTCCAAAGCATAAATAAAATCCTAAAACATGTTACAAAACATAATTTATCATATCATTCTACAACTCAAACCAATAACCAATCAAAACATAATTTATCGTCATA
This sequence comes from Flaveria bidentis, assembly GCA_018326385.1. Classification (NCBI taxonomy): domain Eukaryota; kingdom Viridiplantae; phylum Streptophyta; class Magnoliopsida; order Asterales; family Asteraceae; genus Flaveria; species Flaveria bidentis. The sequence goes on from BJCM01069946.1 coordinate 13,398, forward strand.
GGGTGTTTTATGATATTTTATATTTTTTATTATTTTTAATAATGTTATCATTAAGATATTATTATATTATTATTATTATTTGTATTTTATTATAATTATTATTATGATGGTTATTATTATTATAACTACTATGATTATGATTATGATTATGATTATGATTATGATTATTATTATTACTATTATAAACAGATCACCATATGTATAATAATACTTGTTCGTCTTACCTAATCTTTGATGTATATAATCAACCTTATTCATCATAACCGTAATCAACCTGTAAATTACCAAGGTCATGTTTAATTTAACACCAATGATCATAATTGGATTATAGCTAACTTTTGACAAATGTAATCGACCCCAACCATCATAACCTAATATATTTGACCTTGTTTAACAACCATTATGATACATATATATATACAAACTTAACTTATCCTTAACAATCATAATTCTCGTAAACTACCATTAATGTATATACTATAACACTGATATTTATAACTCGATCATATCTAAACTTTGACATATTCAATCGATTCTAACTATTATAATCGAACATATTTGACCATGATTGATGCTAATTGTTAATAATTATAATTATCACAACATATAAAATTTGTTTTTTTTCTTTTTTTTTAACTAAGAAAATAAATGATTAGATGATTGAACATATATCATTTAGTCAAATATGAAATACACTCTTAAACTTCACCCACTAGTTATTCTATATTATACAAATGAGATTCACCTTATATTTAAAAAAATAGTAGTCTTAACTTATCTTTATCTTTCTTTCAAAAAATCATATTTAATAAGAGTTTGTTCCATTTACAAAATAAATTAAAAGCATATAATATTTTTTTAAAAAAAATAATATAAACATACACATGATTAGTTAAATAATACTATTTGTTACTATATTATTATTACTTATAATAACAATAATAATATTACTTAAAATAACAATAACAATAACATGTACATAAATTAATAATAATAATAATTATTATTATTATTATTATTATTATTATCATAATTATTACTTTTATTAATATCATATTTAAGAAATCATAAAACCTTATGGCGACGACATGCCGTCGCCATAGAATTTTCATAATGGCGGGACTATTTCCCTCCTAGTCATTTGGAGGGAAAAAAAGAAAAAAATATATATTTGACCTATAGCGATGACATGTCGTCGCCATAGAGTTTTCATAATGGCGGGACTATTTTCCTCTTAGTTATTTCAGGGGAAAAAAAAGAAAAAAATGTTATGACTTATGACGACGACATGTCATCGCCTTAGATCCACACATAATTTCTAAACTTTTATCGTTATTTTAAATAAATCAAAATGTAAAAAATAACCCTATGGCGACGATTTTTCTACACCTATGGCGACGACTTCTTTTTTGTCGCTATAGGTCACCCTAAGGCGACGACAAGTCGTCGCCATAGGGCTAGAATAGCCAAAATTTAAAGTGACCCTATGGCGACGACATGTCGTGACCTTAGGTGACCTATAGCGACAACATCATGTCGTCGTCATAGATTTAGTTGCGATAAGGTCTTTTTCTTGTAGTGTGTTTTAGGATTTGAAGTTTGAACATTGGTCTTTTATAAAAATCTTTTAACTCTTACTAAATTACCAACCAAAGTAACAATATTATATTCATACCAAATACAAAACAATAATAAGATAAAACTCATACTAAAAATAATAGAAGTATAATTCTTCCTAATTTGCGCTGCAAGAAGATCCAACCATTCAAAATCAAATTTAACTTATAACGTTCTTTTAATTTAGTCCTTTTAACTTTTTTTATTTTTATTTTTTTACATTCAAACTAATTAGGATTAATTTCTAATATTCTCAATAATCTCAGTAGATGATGCTTCTCTTGCTTTCTTTTCATCATTCTTTCTTTTTGTTCGTTCTTGTTTTTCTTTCTTTGCTTCTCACTTATGCTTCCTTTTTTATTAGATGCGTTATCAAACTATGATACCGCATATTAGCATTAATCCACGATCCATTTTTATTGCTATACGAACCACACACACGTGATGTTGCTCTTGCTACTTGTTCTTGCTAATCAGAACTAAAACTTGATTTCTATGTTTTCTTGCTTATTTTGTTGTGTTCTTATTTTGTTGTTGTGTTTTTTTGATTTCTATGTTTTCTACTTGTGTTTTCTTTTTTTCTTTCTTATTTCTTTCTATAATTTATTTTTTCACATGGAATTAAGAAATTAAATCAGACTTTCTTTCTTGTATTTGTAATTACCTATTGTTATGCATGCTCTTATTTTTAGCCCCACCACTAGGGGAAGGATCCCCTTCTCAAAGAACACTTCTTAAGGTGAAGCGGGTGTATCTTTTTAAACAATGTGAATCCGTGAATATTTTCCCTCATACGGCTCCTCGTTCAATTGTTTTGAAGTTATTGTATCCTTTTCCGCGTTCGAGCCCTCCCTTCTTCCACTCCGTTCCGAAGAGTAACTAGTACTAGTTTAGTCACGTTTTTATGTTCCAATTGAACACTTTCCGTTTTTCATTATTCTCAAAACGAAAAGATTATTCTCTTTACCAAACATATGCAGATCCAATCACGATCTTATAATAAGAACAAGAGATCTTTCTCGATCAATCCCCTTGCCCCTCATTCTTTGAGAATCAAAAAGATTTTTTTTCAAGTTTGAATTTGTTCATTTGAAATCTAAGTTCTTCTACTTAATTTTTATTTACTTATTTTATTTATTTTTATTTATTTAATATAATATTTTTCCATCTCTTTTTGGCAAATCCTAAATTCAGTCTTCACTTATAGATAGAAAGATAAATTCTGTAAAGTAAAGAGAAGGCTTGAAATCAAATCCATCTTAATATGAATTTTTGAAATAAAAAATATTTCCACTTTCAATGCACCTCCTTTCCATGCTACTTCTTTCTTTTCCACTTCATGACCAAGAATGATAGGTCGACATTTCTTTCATTCCATCAAGAAAGGCACCTTTAGATGTCTACTTCAACTTCAAGCCCTACTAGGCTAGGGATAGGACCATGGATCAAGATTTGGCAATCCAATTGGTGCTTAGTCTGTCCACTCTATCCCTGAATTGATAAAAAGTAAGCCTTTCTCGTGTGAATGACTAGTTATAGTTACGGCTGGTGTCACATGAAAAAGGAAGAGGAAAGATGAATTTGGTAAACTAGGGTATTAAGATTTCCTTCTTCTTGACCTCTGATACGTCCACCTACGACCACTTGCTCGATTCCCATAAGGTTTGGATCCCTACCTATCTGACTTTCTTACTTAAGCGCCCTTGGTTCCAAGAGGTGAGGAACGAAGTAGCTTGACTAAAAGAGAGAAGAATTGCTTTTGTTATCTCCTGATTGGGCTCTTCCTCATCTACCATCCGCCAATCAATACATATCACATCAAATGTATTTTCTTGAACCCATTTGAACTGAAATTGAACCATTACATTTTTAATAAAACATATATGTAAACAGATTTTAGAAACATTCATTTAAACCAATTAAATTACGTAGAAATTACTAGATAAAAAACTAAGGTTTAAATAATATACAAGTTTTCGAATTCGTGTTCATCTTCTTCATATTCGTCCTTGTGGCATCGGGTTGACAAGTGGTCGTATCAGTATACAAAACTTGCAAAACCGAAATCCTCCTCGTAATCTTGTAATATGAAACAATTTGCAGGTATACATAACTTGCCCCTCCTCTTTTTTTTGTCGATAATGCTAAATTTTTATATAAAACTCGAGTTCACCCTGGGCTTATGTATTTTATTCTAAAAATGTTGTAACGCCCCGTTTTCCGGAGACCTCACAATTGGTCATTCACCATGATAATTATATAAAACATACAAACGTACAAATTCAAGCAGCGGAATTAAACTTTAACAAACCATTCATGTCATCAAAAACACTGCAGTTAGGCAGTACCGTTTGGTTTAAGTTATTTTACAAAGGACAGTTTACTGCATTATGAAACAACAGAGAGTTCATGATAAAAATGGATGTCAGTCTTGCCCCTCCGAGTAGCTTCCCCCGAGTGCCATCCTCAGCAACAAATTACC
>BJCM01069947.1:0-18325 GCA_018326385.1 Flaveria bidentis
GTGGTGATGGGGTTGCGATGTTGGTGATGGGACTGTGGTGGTGGTGATGGGGCTGCGGTGGTGGTGATGTGGCTGTGGTGGTGGTGATAGGGTTGCAATGGTGGTGATGGGACTGCGATTGGTGGTGATGGGATTGCGATGCTGGTGATGGGACTGTGGTGGTGATGATGGGGCTGCGGTGGTGGTGATGGGGCTGCGGTGGTGGTGATGGGGTTGCGATGGTGGTGATAGGGTTGCGATTGGTGGTGATGGGGTACGATGCTGGTGATGGGACTGTGATGGTGGTGATGGGGCTGCGGTGGTGGTGATGGGGCTGTGGTGGTGGTGATGGGGCTGCGGTGATGGTGATGGGGCTACAGTGGTGGTGATGGGGTTACGGTGGTGGTGATGGGGTTACGGTGGTGGTGATGGGGCTACGGTGTTGGTGATGGGGCTATGATAATTGGTTGATATGCATGCACGTATCATAGTTAATATTACGTTTTTAATATACTTTATGTAGTGAATGGTATTACTTTGTTACGTGTTTAAAATATAGGTTAAAGGATGCTTAACAAATATTATTTGCAAAGAAAACAAAGGATAACAAGACTGCGGCTTGAAAGGTGCTGAAAATAAAGAAAACTGTGCAAAGTGTTGGGAGGTCGTAAGCTACGGCCTGAGGCCGTAACTTACGGCCATGTGCTGAGTCCGTCTGTAAACCCCGTAAGACAGGAGGTTTGGCCGTCTGGCTGAAGGCAGGCCTTAACCTACGGCCAATAGGCCGTAAGTTACGGTCTAACGCGATATTTTGAGGATTGTTTCAAATTTTAAAACCTATTTAATCCCTAATATTAGGGTTTCAAAAGGACTAGTCTCCAACCCCAAGAACGAATCTTGGGACTATTTTGAGCCATTGGAACTCTCTTTAATCATCAATTGATCAAGGATTCATATGCTCAAAGTGATGATTGAAGAGATTATGATGAAGATGCAAGGCTAAACCACCTGTCAACATCTTCGGGTGGACGGTTTGTTGGATAATACATGCTTGTGTTTTTACCTAGTCAAGACATAAACTTTGATCGTTTAATAACTTTTCTTTGTTTATGTGTTTTGAATCATATGTTGATTAAAGATTCTTGTTATTGGATTTGATTATTGCTTATCAAGTTATCAGTCTTGCATTGTTAACCATTTAGTAGTAATTAGGTTATTATCATTAATTGGTGATTGCAAACAAAAGTTTCTAGATTGTGGCATTAGTTAGTTTACTAGTTAATTTACATAATCAGTTATCAAGTTGGTAATTACCTTTCGAGGTATATGATAAACAAGTTATGTCTATGTGACTTCAAGATTAGATAAAACAAGTCCAAGTTTTAATTACATTCCTGAAACCCGGTTGTGATCCTTTTTATCGCAATCGTTCTAAACCAAGTCCAAGTTTTCGTTTTGCTTTATAAAGTGATCTTTTTAAGTTAATTTTAGTCATCTCTAAATTGCAGTCTATTGACAATAGTAAGTAATTTTTGAATCAGTATGTGTGACACCATCCACGGACTACTCGTGGGGTCGACACCCTACTTACCCTAACTAGTTAAGGTATCTAGAAATACCTGTGCTGTGGTTAGAACAAACAAATTATCTTCTTATTTGATTGGGTCTTCGACATTGATCAGGTTGCGGTGGTGGTGATGGGGTTGTGGTGGTGGTGATGGGGTTGCGGTTGTGGTGATGGGGTTGCGGTTGTGGTGATGGGGTTGCGGTTGTGGTGATGGGGTTGTGGTGGTGGTGATGGAGCTGTGGAGATGGTGATGATGGTTGTGAAAATGATGATGGTTAGTTGTCATGGTGATGATAAAGGGTAGTTTAGTCTTTTTAACAATAATTTTAACAGAAAAACTAATGGTATTAGTATTTTTTACTCAAATGAAAATATAAATAAAAAATAGACTCAAATGAAGATAACATGAAACATCAAGGGTCAGATGACAATTTTCAAACCGCAGGAATGCAAATGATTAAAATGAACAAACGTCAGAAATGAAAATGATAATTTACTCTTGATAAAATTTTACACAAACCACTAACTAAGTTTTCAAGGCACGATAAACCATACCAGCTGGATTTATCAGGTTAGACCCCAACCAGTTTTAGAAACATTTTGCCTCAAAATCGTTAGTTGTATCAAATAAAAAATAAAAAAGGATAAAGATACCCATGATTATGATAGATGTATAAAAGTACAAATGTTCCCAAATTAATAATACAAATACAAAAGAATTAAAAAAAACTCTGCTTACACAGCTTAGTCCTAATTTTAAACACGAATAAAGAGTAAAACCAATATTGACAAATTCTAATAAGACGGGTCAAACTAAAAAAATAACTACAAATCTTTGACAGATAATAATAAAAGGCGTGTAATTGTTATATATCAAAATTGAAATGGTCTTTCATCAACCATTCGAACACAAAATTAATCCTGCTTGTATATAAAATTATTACAATTACAATATTAAGGGGGGCAATATTATTACAATAACAGTAGGCAAAGCTTATGCAAAAGCCAACAGAAATCACAAACTCATGATCACTAGGCTCCCTTTCCTTATATTCACATATATGTTACATTTTTCAAAGAATAAAACTACCCAGCGACACAAAAATCAAATACGCGCACAATCAGAAGGCATGTAAATCATTCTTCAATGTTTTGTTTCTTCATCAAATCACTCAGTTTCATTTCCAACTACAATAAAAATGATATTGTTACTAGAAGATATAGCCTACTTTTCTTTTTTTTTGAACGGGCAACGAATAATTTTTAAGCCCGGTCACCCGGGTAAACCCAATGGCGAAAGGCCACCCACGCCCGCGAACACAGACAACGCTGGTGACCCGGCTCGCCCACCATTCCAAGGGAAACCCACCACCTAAAGGCCCACTGTGGTAAAACCCTTGGCCCACTAGGAGCATATTGCACCTAGTGAGACTCCAACTCATGACCTTCACATTGGAAAGTCATAGGGTGTCTCCTTCTAAACCAATTGATCTAGAACTCATTGACAGATATAGCCTACTTGAGAAGCTATAACTAATATTAAGGTGTTCACTATAGTGTAAAAGAGCCGAGCCGCTCAGCTAATCAAGATTGGCTTGCTATGAGCTCGAATCGAGCATAAATGAGCTCGAGCCGAGCCGCTCAGCTAATCAAGATTGGCTCGCTATGAACTCGAATCGAGCATAAATGAGCTCGAGCCGAGCTTCACATGTCGAGCTTGACTAGGCTCATGAACCTAACAGTCTATTATTTATATAAATAGGATAATTTCATTTAATATTATAATTACATAATATATTATACTACATAAAACTATAATAAGAGTAACCAAATAAAATATAATATGTTAGATATAAAAGAATATAAGTTTATGTAAAAATTATTACCTGTGTATAAAATAATTAAATAGAAATAATAAATGAGGGACACCTGAGCTTTAGATATAGAGCTCGAAACAAAGAGCCGAGCTTAGCTTAGGCAAGCTCCATCTAGGCTCGGCTAGTTTACACCCAAGTGTTCACGGTCCAGATTGGCTAGTTTGAAGAAAAGTCTAGTTTGAACACAGTTTTGGAAAACAACCAAACCGGCTGGTTGATTAATTGGGGCAGACCAGCAAAATGACTCTGTTGGTGATCTGAACCAATTTTTTTCAAGGTCCTTAAGTTTGTACTGGGTTCTTTAAAATGATAAAAGATGATTCATGAGTTCCGGTTCCAAGTTCCAAACCGCCAGCTAAACAGTTTAATCCAGTTTTTCACAAAGTGTAAACCATGGCCCAAACCATATGAATTTCAAACCGGCTGAACCACCCGGTTTGCTTCCTTTTGGGTGATTATATTGGCTTCAAAAGTTTGTGAACACTCCTATGAGTTACAACAGAAAATTATATGGTTACCTGTGCATTCATCATCTTCTGTCTTTGCAATTTCTCAGTCAGAATGATGTTTCTGCAATATGTAAAGTACTTTTCAGATAAAAGATTGCAGGTTGATTACAACAAGTTGGTTTCCATACCTCTGTTGTAACTGGGTCAACTGAGATTGCAGCTCTCTTTCCCTTGGAGAAGTAAGAGGGATCTGCATGTGATGAAATTATAATAAAGCAAAAGAAAACAATGCCACTGTGGTTTATAAATTACATCAATGCAAGGTGACGAGAGGTTGTCATTTTGATCAGAACAAGTCAATTCGAGTAATCAGGATTATGTGTTATCTCTGATCGGTAAATTCGAGTGATGAGATTATGTTTTATCTCTAACATGCCCATCAGGTAAAATAAAAGGAATAGGTTTGAAGGAAACTGTACACATGGATCAAAAGTAACCTAAAGTGCATTGTAATGCATAAAACCTCCTAAATTCATTTCATTTAAAACATAAGCTTAAGATTGAGAAATACAATTTTCAAATTATTTTACATAAAGGGGACAAACTCATTTATATCATCCTAAAATTATATATTTCACACATATACTTCAAAATTTTATAAAATCATATTTACCCTTACAAAACACACTTACTTTTCCATAATATATAACAAAAAATGTTACTTATAACAGTCTATTTTCTCTCAATATACATGAGGAACATCATGAGCTATGATGATTTACAATAATCTTATTTGTTATTAAGTGAGATTAGAATGTTATAAGTATCTAAATTTAAACTATTTGATATGGATGGATAAATATGATATGTTTAATGTTTTAAGAAGTTAAATAGGATATTATGAAATTTCAAAGGATGTATATGAAATTTTGAGCTTTTAGAATAATAGTTTTGCAGCCGTTCAGAATAAAAGAAGAAGAAGAAGAATATGTATGAAGCGATAATGTTTTAACAAGTAATACCACCCCTCAGATTTAACCACCTCTAAATGCTATGCATACATGAAAAGCAATGGAAGTGGTAGGGACTGTAATAATGACATACTGAGTGGTGACTGTTAACCAAAGTTGGAAATTGACTTGAAAAATATCATCATGCACTTAAATGATAATAGTGTAGATGGAAGACGGACCATCGGTTGAACTTGATGGTCACACCATTCAAGATTAAAACATGCAGCAGATTACCTGTGACAATCCGTTGATTCCTGATTCCGCAGACTCCATGGAGTTGCCTGCACACGGGGATAAAAGTCAGGTCCGAATGTCAATGTATACAGAAAGTAGACGGATGACAAAAACCAAAATACCAGCAATCTGCTCGACAAACTTGATTAATCTGTGTAGTTCTTCCTGAGTACAAAGAAAGCAGCAAATTTGTTGTCCATCAGACAGGATATGGAAGTCTTTGAGATTAAAGATGATCAGGTGCATACCTTTTGCAATGTGCTATGGTACAAAATGGTTTGCAACGAAGAAACAACTGATGCAGCTATGCTTGACGTAGATGGACTAGTGGTTCCACTGAAACTTGAATTGACAACTGGAACCTGCAGAAAAAAGGAAAGAAAACAAGGGGTGATAAAGAACACCTCAAGGTAACCAAATACAAAATAAAAACATTAATTTCCAGAAAAGAAATGAAAGCCATGGCCGTCTATATGAAGAGTCACTATTTATAAAGAGAAAGATATGAAGAATCTAAATCTATTGAAGTAACGTTTGCGAATTAGGTCATCCAACCAACTTCGTGTCTCTATCCACATATATGGAGGATACAACATACTTAAGGAATACCTGTCCTCCAAATTTTCATCTCCAACCATGTACTTTAAAATCTTCAACTCATTTTTTGTACCAAACTTAACACCAGTCATCACCTTATGCATTAGGCTACTACTCTCTTTTTCGTTTGTAGGATGGGTCAGGGGTCCAAACCTGGTTGTTATGTTGGTAATTTCGTAATTTTAGTGTTTTCAACTTATTCTAATGTAAATGAATTAGCAAATAAGACCAAATGATGATTAGAAACCGTATAGACCATTCATTCCAATAAACAAAACAAAAGTATGTATCAGTCCAATTGCTTTTTTTATTAACACATTTATTTATTTTGGAAAGAATGGTTAGAAGGTTTTGTAGAGAATATGTATAGAGGCTGAAGCAACCAAAGTCTTTCTGCATGCATGCTGCACAAGTACCGAAGAAGAATGCTTCGAAGGTTTCACACATGCAACAGAAATATTCTAAGTGTGAAATCTTCCGAAGCCAAGACCAATATCTTCCAAAGCCAAAGATGAAGTCTTCCGAAATTTCAGAGACAAAGTCTTCCGAAGCTTAACTCTTGAAGACGGATTTCTTCCGAAGACCTTTAACAACATGCTTTATCAGATGTACTTTTTCATAAAGCTGGACCCCTTTCCGCTGCAACTCTGTAAAGTCACCAACTTACATGAGTTGGTGAAAAGGTTCATGTTTTTTGTAACTATACATTGAGGTCTTGAGTCAGTAACTTTCTACTTCCTGTACTTTATCCTTTTTGTAATAGATAAGGATGTGAGCTATGGCATGTCATAGTCACTAGTCAAAAGACAATCTGCCTTTTGACTCTACAATTGATTTTGTTCTATTGTCTAGTTAATTGTATCCAGCTGGCTGTCATAGTATGGCCGGCTGTAGGATGTAGTATAAGTATCTCATGTTCTTGTAACTTTCCTTTATGCTTTGTAACACTTATAATAGAACATTGAGAAAACAATATACTGCAATCTTGAAAACCATACACTTGTGTATCTTGCTCTTGTGTTCTGTCTCTTAATTACTTGTGTTCTTAGTGTCATATATTGTGGTTAATCCAGTTCACTGTTTGATTAAGTTTAGTTACTCTCCTCTTTGTGTTGTTGTGTTATAAATGACCCCTTTCACCGGTCCTGCAGGTTTCTTTCTCTGTAACCATGACTTACATGTTATAATAACTGAAATTATACACCAACCAATCCAATTGTTATGTTCATTAAACTATTGTCCAATTATACACCAACCAGTCCAATTGTTTGAAAAGATATATGCCAAATTTTGAACATTTAAGCTATAAAATCTGAATTACATCATTAGTTCGTAGTTGTGCATTAGGCACTACCAGTCTACCAAGTTCATAATGTAAAAGGAACTCTTTTGATTTGGTTGGTATTTCTTATAAATTATAATTGTGCCTTGGACCCTTGGTTTGACTATAGTTTGTTTGTTTTTATTGCCTCCTTTTAGTTTAAAGTTGTAGAATATTTTAGTTTTAATCAATAATCTAGCTTACTTTCACTTTTGTAGGTTTAGTTTTACTTTCACTTTATATGGCATATATGTTTTTCACTACTTACAAAAGTAAACTGATTATAATACTTATTGATAGCAATTACCGATGAAACCTAAAAATAAAATAATTAAAAGATGCAAGAAAATACTCATTTTTAGGTCTGAATGAATTTTTATAATGATCAATTCAGTATAAAATAATATTGGCATTTTATGAGAAATATTTAACATATTATATAACATGGTTAAAATATGATACCAGAAATATATTAAAAAAAAACTCAATAAACAAAAGGTCAGAGGAGCCATTGGAGAAGCCCTAAGACCATCATCCTCCTATGCATAAATGGAGAGCGAGTAATCATTTTGTGTACCAACATTTCACGTAAAAAGGATAAAGAAGTAATTCCATACCTTAAGCTCTGCTGAAGTGACTTTAAAACGTCCCTTGCGCTGCACTACAGCTTCCTCTGATGCATCCTCTATAAGAGCAGGCAAAACAAATAAACAATTAAAAAAACACATGTGAAAATAAGGAAAAATTTTATTAGAGACCCATTAAGATACAAGGTAAATTAGCAGGTTAGTGATCGCTTACCAGAATAAGAGTTGGTCGCATTGAACTTTTGACGACCTTGTATTGGACCACTATAACTGCGCTCGACTCGAAGTCCCCGTTGTGTAGATTCTCTTCATAGTATTAAATAAATAAATTACAACTTAAAAAAACTGTTTAAAAATTACAAGTACATGTGCACAAAAGATACAAAATGGGAGATTGAAATTTAATCATTAATAAATTTATACCACTGCGCTGGTATTACCGAATAATATGATCTAACTCAAGGGGTATCTCCCTAAAAGAAACTTAATTTGGAAGAACTAGTTCTCTCATGAAATTAGCAAAAATTAAAAATCCACTTTGGGATTCCCAGAAGATAGTAGTATTTCCACATTTTGGTAATTTGTAAAGCCAAAACGAAAAAATTCACCCATTATTAGCATTACAAACTACAGATGCATTTTGATTTTCTCCCATAAGTTTCCTTATTGAATCTTTGTTAAAGAGCATTCATACACAATCAACTACAATTACCTCTCAAAGTCACCAACAAACTTCTTAGAAGAAAACACCTTATCTGGTACCAATGAACCACTTAAATATTTTTTTGGACTAATGATAGCTGGACGCGGCAATAATTTTTTATGTTCTAGAAGCTCAACACCATTTCGTTCAACTTGGTCCTCAGATTTTAGTGACGATTTAATGGCGCCATGCGGCTCAATATCCAATTGATTCTCATCTCCTACAGTTGGGTTCACAGTATCCTCATCATCCGGACCAACATCAAAACATCCCCTGTATTGAGATACAAATCTGAATCAGATGATAAGAAACAAAAGCACCATTGGATTCTTCTCATTCACATGTTAGTGGTTACCAATGGAAAATCTTGCATGCCAACACTCATAAATTATCCAACTGCCACAATTTGTATCCAGTTACTATTTTCTTTCCTTAATTACATAAAAACCAAAGGTAAAGAGACTGATGCTATGTATGATCTTACTTGAGTGCTTGAATAGGCTTCATAGGAAATGATGCAAATGAATCCTCCAAATTAGGAACTTCATCAATTTCATCCTGCAAGTAGCATTATTTACATTTTTGACATGATTCAATTCAGATGTGCACAATGGTATTAAATTGTCAATTCAGCACAGTGAACATGATACCTCAAGGTGGGAACCGGCATCTGAATGATTATCTATCTCTGGAGATGACCGCTCGGCTGAAAATCCAACATCATTGAGCTTGTCTTGTTGCTTTGAACTTGCATTCAGATCTTCAGCGATTGAATTTTCATCATAATCCTGGATCTTCCCTCAAAAGAAAACAGGGTGATAAGGTAGAACACCAAGTGCTTTTTTACAATCAAAACTGATAAAAAAAATCAAAAATACATACAAGTGCAGCCTGATTCTTCAAGTCCTCCAAATTAAAATTCCAAGCACTTATTCCTCGAATATACTCTTGCTGCATGTTACGAAATATAACCATATCAGGAAAACCAGAATATCATATAAAACACTAATGTTTGCAGCCATGTCACCTGTGATAAATGTTCTTTATTTCCATTTAGTTCACTGTTCTGTAGAAGATCTGCTTCTTTTGCCTGAAACGACATGTCAAGTAACTAGCAAAATAGATAAAAATAACAAAATTAAGATTTTGTATAAGCAAATACCTTTAGCATCCTAAAACGATCACCTAGTGGGGGAAGACCATCAAGAATGGTTCTTTGAAGATAATCAGTTGTTCGTCCATGTTTAAAAAAAGGATGCTTTAAAAGCTTATCTGATGACGGACGTTTTTTTGGGTCTTTCACTAAGCAAGCAGCAACCAAATCTTTAAAAGACTGCCAAAAAAATATTATATAGAATAAAATAGGCAGGTCATCCTATATATTGTAATACTTGTGTGACACAAACCTTTGAAAATTTTTTGTCCCGCTCATAATCAAGACCTGGTGGTGCATTTTGTAGTGTCATAAGCAAAACCTGGAGAAATGAGATAAATCACAAAGAGTTATCAGTTCAAGTTCAGTACCTCTACAATTAAATGCCATCAACAGATAAAGATTCCTATTTTAATTACTTTCATTGGTGGATACTTTGAAAACGGTGCATGACCATGAGCAAGTTCAAGTGCCGTAATTCCAAATGACCAGATGTCTGCCCTGTTTACACACAGCATAGCTCTTTAGCTTATAGTTGTACAAGTATAGATGACTAAAAATGATATAATTAAACACATACAGTAGAAGAGTAACAAGAATATGTGTGTATGTGTGTGTGTGTATATATCACCACTTACTTAAAGTCATATCCATGTAGTTGCTGCATTACCTCTGGTGCCATCCTAAAGAAAACATTATTGAGATGTGAAATAACCACATAACGATAGGCAAGATGCAAAGGACAAGAAATGAAACATACCAACAAGGAGTTCCCACAAAGGTATTTCTAGAACGCTGCCTATCCCCGGTATCAAACATGCATGCAGACACTCCAAAATCAGCTAACTTTATGGAACCATTATTATCAACTAATATATTCCCAGCCTGAAATGAACCAACCAAGATTATTAACTGTGACTGAATAGTGCAATTGAAATCTAATAGATCCTCCTACAAGAATCAAGTGCAAAACCTTAACATCTCTGTGAATATGCCCATGTGCATGAAGATAGACCAAGGCTTTAAGGACCTCTCGAAGCACTGTAGCAATAACTGGCTCTTCAAAACCTTCTGGGAACGAAGTTTTCATTATATGGAGACAGGATCCCCCAGCCATAAATGGCATGACAACCCAAAGGTTGTGACCAGTTGTGAAAGAACAATACGACCGTAATAAATTTGGGTGATTGATCAAGCTCATGGTCTGTACTTCACGACGTATCCCATCCTATTTTAATTAAAACAGGATCTTAGAAAAACATACAAATGGGATGTATTACTAAAAGCATTAAGGTACAAATTTTATTACATCTGAAATATCTTATTGACAAAAATTAAATGTCATGCAAGGTATAGTACAATAAGGTCATTTCACAGCCCCCAATCCTGAGACAATTTTAATGGATTCATTTATGCTATTTCAGAAGGAAATGGAGTGTATTGCAAACCATAATTCTTACTGAAATTCTTAAAGATACTGCTACCTTTCTGGCAAAGATCAAATGTGCAAAACTTTAAATTAACAAAAGGTATTGTGAACGAAATTGTGGATCAAAATCTTTTTGGAGCCTTCTTCAGTTACTGCACCAAAACATGCTGACTATAAAGAATATAGATGATATTTTTATAGCATCCATACCATGTTGACTATCGCAAAGGCAATTACAATTTCAATGGCTTCAGTGAAGGCAGTTTTGTCATTTCACTGTTTTGGGAACAGTTTATAGGACAACCAGTGGAACTTACATGGTCAGGGTTACCAAATACAATTGTTCAACTTTTATCTGTAAACCTACGTTAAGAAACTGAATAGACTGCTTGAATATGTATGAAACTTGACTAAATCATAATATTGTAATGGTTGAATTCGCAGGAGTCAAATTTATCAAGTATGATATAAACCAACATACCAGGTCGTTATTACACTTTTCCAAATCAAGAACCTTGATTGCAACAATCTTGTTCAATGGAACACAGAGTGCCCTATACACGGAGGCACTGACCCCTTCACCAACTTCCTCGTATAGTTTGTAATCCTCTGCATTGACAGGAAACTTCTGCTTTGGTGCTTCCATGTTTTCTCTTTTAAATCATAAGCATAAAACCTTTGTCACCAAAAGATGCCCTAAACATATAGAGTTGCTAGTCAACTTGATGGTCAATTCGCTTCAACATGGTAACATTGCGCTTTTTTATTGGAATTTAACTTTATAAGTCCAGTCCTTCCATCAGGGCCACAGTTAAGGTCCTTTAGACATCAAATATTCAAGGCTACCACCAAATGATGACCTCAGCAAGTACAAGAAGGTAGTTTTTTTTATCTCTGATAAATAAAAACCCTAACTTTAAGCTAAGTCAAGCACACTGAACAATCTTGCAATGTGAGCTGACAATTAATTTAATAAGTAAACTGTAGGGATGCTCAAATCTCTACAGCATCGATTTATGTAACTGCTTGATGTTTAATAATGTTTGACACAAGCGTCCTAAGAGAACACTTGATGAAGCACAACTCCTGTAACATTAGAAAGAGAAACACTGTTAAGAAAGCAAAAAAGACAATATGCATTTTTGTTATAATGTACTCCATAAGGCAGAGATCAGAATAGAAAACTAATTAAACAACATGCATTTATCTAAATCAAAGAGAAAAAACAACATGTTAAAACTAAACTGGGCCTCTACCAATTAGATTAAGACAATGCCCGAACGGATGTTACACAAAAACTAGCTTCAAAGCTGTCATCAAGATCTCAAACACAATCTATAACCAATTTCTTACAAATCTGCAACAATATCCACTAATCCAGTATAAGAAACATAAGTCTGTCCTCTATTTGAAACTTACGTAGCACAATTTGCTGATAAAAACCTCAAACTATCAAAGATCCATATCATAAATCAGCAATGTCAAAGAAACCAAAACGCTCCCTAAACATTCATCTTCTCCCATCACTTCCCAGAGCTAAATCTCAAGCTATAATTCTCTTACAATCATCTCAAACAGCTATCAAAACGTAATCCATTGACTAATATCGACATTACTCTCCTAAGTAAGCACAAGTTCCCAATCACCGACAAGAGCATCAAAATCACCTAAAATTCACGATCCCTACACCTTCAATTTCACAAACCAACTCCGATTACAACTAATCAACTCACAACACCTCAACATCCACTCAATTCAGTCATTCAGACATCAATTTCTGCAAATCAACTTGAAAATGAACTAATAAAGCAATCAAACATCAATCAAAAGAAGAACATATGTAGAATCAATAACAACAGGTACGGACCTAGGGTTTCGCAGGCAGAGAAAAAGGTCGTTCGGCAGTAAACCGGAGGTATGTGAAGAGAAATTTGAGCATGAAATGTTGTGCAAACGACGTCGTAATGGGAACAGATAAGCCTTCGGCTAATCCGCCATAGCCAGCCGATATCAAAGGAGAATCGTAGAGAACAGCTGTCGTATACGACTACTTCAGATCGAACCTTCACTGTTGAACACACAACAAATAATAGTATCGAAATTATTAGATCACTTCACACTTGTATGTTTAAAAATTAAACAATAATATAATATGCATTCAGTTGAGTTTTTATATAATTAATTAATAATAATAATTAATTGATTAGTTTATATATTAAAATGGTTTTTCGAAGGTATAAATTTTATATATAAATAATAGAATCATATTTTCATCTAACTTTTTTAAATGGAGTCACGCACTCACGCCATCGATTGGTTGGACTAGAAACCGACTATATAATTAGTTTTATTAATGACTCTTGAAATGAACCTCCGGGTTACGATCGGACAAGTTGAACTAATGAGTTGAAGTGTTGGTTGGAATGGAGTTTTAAATTTTTTATTATGCTTTTTATTACCACCCCTACTTTAACCTCTATATACTTTGTTTAATACATATATCATATTTGGTGAAATTATAAATCCACACAAAAAGTTAAAAATAGATTTATATTGCAATTTAATTTAACAATATTACATAGCTTTTATGTTATTCATGACATCACTTGGTTTTTAAACCAAATTTAATTTAATGACTAAGCTAGTAAGACGACATGACTAGTTGAAATTTATAAAATATATAGTTTACATTCTCGGTATTTTACTAAATCCATCATGTTATGCATTTTATAGTTGTTACTTAATATTTAAATTCAAAATTTTAAAATAACCTTTTCATTTTAATTATTTTGGTTTCCAAACACGCATTTTTAGATTTTTTTTTTAATTCAAATCATGATATTAATATGAGCCATATTTTTTCTGAAAGTTATTCTCGAATGAATTTATTTTCCATTATATACGGAAAATAATGCACATTATATTGTTAAAGAATAATGCAATTTGAAGTGGAGACCATGTGAGCGTTGATGTGGTTTGAAACTTTGGATAGCAATAGATTGTAATCCGGATGGCACCATTTCTGTCCATTTTCATTTGTTTAATATCTATATCTATAATATTCTTTTCTATTATATACTTTTTAGTTTTATTGTTTGATTAGTTTTATTATGATATATGATTTTTGCGTGGACATGAAAATAATTAAATTTTCAATAATCAAACTGAACATGTCACATTTAATTAATAGGTCTACACGAAAATTTAGTGATTTAATTTGTTAACCTCTTTAATTTAAAATTTATAAGTTTGATATTTTTGTTTCTTTTTTCCTTTCATTGTAACTATTCATTTTCAGAATGATGACTAACGAGCATTATAAACTCACACGTTGTGGCAGAAATACGACTTGACTGACATTCGACGTTAAAAAAAACCTAAACCAATGTTAACTCAACCATACTCGCTCATAATACCATAAAAAATAATGTCAAAAGGTTATCACGGATCCGCACTTAAAAGAGAGCACATACTATATACGTAACTTATTCTATTGAATGCGTCTGAGATAAATTATAAGTTTATCTATTCTTATACTAACTTTTTAAAATTATACGTAACTTATTCTATGTTTAATGAGCAAAACTGAAATTAAAATTTTGAAATAAAACCAATAAAGGACAATTTACAAATAACTTTAATATTTGGATCTTAACATTATATTTTTATAATTATCAAATTAAAAAAGTTGCACTAATAAACAATACTTATAAAAAACTTTCAGAATAAAAATATGAGCAATCCTGAATATTTTGTTTGCGCGGAAGGAATCAGACCACTAAACCAAAGTTTTTCATACGAAGAACAGCACATAACCATTAGGCTGACCAAAAATATATATACAAAAAGTATAAATAATAGTGTGTGTGGAGTTATTTAACGAGTCATAAAATACTATAAAAAATAGACCAAAGAATAAGAACCAAACTTATCTAAAATAAAATCTACCAGAATCAAACCTGAGGGAGCTAAGGGGTTGTTTGATTATATTGACTAGATAAGATCTGACTGAGTTAGAAGCTGACCCAGTTAGAAGTTCTGACTGGATATGCATCTGACTAAAACTTGGCTGTTTGATTTAGTGTCTGACTGGAACCAAAACGATTCAATATTCAAGTAACAAAACCCACCGGAGTCACACCACCGGAGTCACACCACCGGTCGGAACCACCACCGCAAGGGGGCGGCGGCCTGCGGGTCGAAGGGGGTGACGGCCTGCGGGTCGCGAGGGGGCTGCGGCCTGCGGGTCAGCCGGTCAACATATTTTTTTTCAATGTCTGGGTCAACACTGGAGATCCGGTCAGCCGGGCTCGAAGCCAAAATCAAACGGGCTGACCCGTTGACCGAGTCAGCCAGTTAGCCACGTCAGCCGGGTCAGCCCAAAAACAAACAACCCCTAAGTCGGAGCGGAGAGTTTTTAACCATTCAAGTTACCAATATTTTTGTTTAGGACCCGTTAAATAGACACCCTATGATTTTAAATCTACACCCCCAAAATTTTATACGTGTAATATAACGCATACACGTCGTATAGGGGGTTGTATAGAACTATTTTTTCAGTTAATTTTAATTTTATATTAAATGATAATATTTCAGTTATTTCTTTAACGGGATCAAGGTGATTACATGAAATTTGGAGATGAATAAAAGACAAACTTAAATTTAAAATGAAGTGAGTAGGACAATGAAATCTAAATTTTAAGGTGTTTTTAACATGTTTTCTAACATAGAAGGTTAAATAAATGATATAAAAGAAATAGTTTAAACGTGTCAAAACAAGTAAGTTAAATTAAATAAATAAAATAAACGTTTTTGAGAACTCGCCCTTGCCAAGGGCGAGTTCTCCACACGGTCACATCACCACTTCGGTCTTCGGTCTTCGGTCTTCGGTCACATCATGAACAAAATGGAGCAGAACCCGCCCCTGCCAGGGGCGGTATCCTTTTAAGTCAAACGCGGTATAGATTTACCCCTTTTGTCACTTTTATCTCCCTAAATACCCTATTTTAAAAAAAGTTCCATGTCTATTTATCCATTTACCATGAGTTCGAACCATATTGTTGATTTGGTTTAAATTCCCACGATCCAATGTATATTTCAAAAGAATTTAATTTCAGTTGTGTCGTGATCGTAAAATTCTGATAAAAACTTGATCTAAAATTGAATTATTGTTGTGACATGCTTATTTTTATCTAAGTTAGAGTATAGCTTCTATTTATAATTGAGTTGTGTTAACACGGAATTCTACCACATTGCGCGGGTATAACCAACTCGTTAAATGTAATTATATTTTAACTAGTTGATGTTGTTGCACGTCGCAACAGAGACTTAAACGTTGTTAAATGTCATTTACTTGGAAATTTGTTTAATAGCTTGAAAAAACAATGGCATCATACATTAAAAAGAAAAACACATACATCCATGCACCTGTGGTGTAAAGAAGAGGGTTGTTTGGAAATGAGGTATATATGGAAATAACATATTTAGTCCATATACCTAGAAGAGGAAACTTTGGCAGTGATTATTAGCTAGACTTTGAGATGACTTAATAATTTAAGGTAATAATAGAGACATTCACTCATATAAATCGAAACCCTATTATACGTCGCGTATGGGTTCATACGCGGTGCATAAGATTGAATACACTGAAAACGAGGAAAATTCAGGGAGGCTGTCAGAGAACCATATGCTCCATATAGCCATATACAACCCCTCTATATGACACATATAAGGCTATACGACACGTATATCAAATTTCGACACTGACTACAAAGAAAAAATTCAGGTGGCTGTTAGAGAGGATAATACGCTCCGTATAGGGCTATACGATGCGTATGAAGCTATACGAGCCGTATAGAAATTTGGGGTGTTAATTTAAAATATTAGGGTGTCTATTTAACCAGACCTTAATTTAATTCAAATCATAGACCTGAATTACGTAGACAACGCTGTTAACCGTAATCCTATCAGATTTTAACGACATAGCACCTGGGCTTAATCTATAAAGATTGTTTATAAATATCTGTTATCTATCTTAAAAAAGTACTTGGTTGTTTCAGGTGATAATTTATAATTTTGAGTGTCTAAATATCCACTCTGTATATATATTACCCTTAATTCAATTAAATGATGAGTGAGAAAACAAATTGATTAAACATATTAATCATTCTATTCTAATAAAAGATTAATTACGAGTGACACGTGATAACACCATATTAATTCTCATAAAAAAATCGCTATTATCTTTTATTAAATAATTACCTTAATTACAAATAATATTATTTAGGTTTTTTTAGATTAAAAATGATTTTCTAATAAATTAAGAAAGATATCTTTTTATTAATGTTATTTTTAGAGAAATAAATTGTTCAAAACATCAAACTTATTTAAAAATATGAAATATTCTAAATTTAGTGTTTTTAAACAGGGAACTTTTTATAAACCAAAAGTAATTAAAAATTAGAGTTATAATAAGAAAAATTATAATAATGAAAATTTTTAAATAAAATGTTTGATTTCTTTTTAATTTTTTTAAAAGTTGATATCATTATTATATTACTTATAGTTTTTACTATTATGTAATTTAAATCATATCTTATCTTAAAAAGTCTTTTTATAATTAAGTAAAATTTTATTATATTTAATATTTTATTTATTCAACCTGTGTAATACACGAGTTTATTAAAGCTAGTTTTAATAAATATTTTATAAAACATCTATTTTAATAAATAAAATTTCTGTAAACATTATATTTGAGAAAAAAACTTTAAGTTTGGTAGGTTCCCTTGGAGGAGAAGAAAGCCGGTTAAGGACTATTTCTTAAGGCGATTATTTTTTTGGGGAGGTTTCGAGGAAAAAGTCAAAATGAATTGGGTCGCTTGGGACAAAGTTGTAGCTCCAACCAAATATGGGGGTATTGGACTTGGGTCACTAAGAGATGCAAACCTGGCTTTTCTCGCAAAGTGGTGGTGGAGGTTTAAGGTGGACTGGGTGGGTCTTTGGAGGAAAGTTGTATGGTCACTACATAATAATTCTCGTGCTTGGAACTATATCCCATTGAAGTTATCCTTATCGGGTACATGGAAGAATGTGGGGGAAGCGGTCAGCGATCTAGCTACTAGAGGCATTGATCTTACGGATTTGATGCACTGTGTGGTTAAGCAAGGTACTTCGGTAAGATTTTGGGTTGATAGATGGACCGGTAACTCATCCTTGGCTAATACTTATCCCGATTTATTTCAACTTGAAACCAATAAACTTTGTACTATTACGGATCGGTTGGTTTCAAACAATAGCATATATAATTGGTTATGGGATTGGCGGAGAGAACCAGTTGAGGGTCAAGAGCTGGTTCAATTAGCCCACTTGATTGATCATGTTACACCTCCAGTTATAACTTATGGCGAAGATGAGTGG
>BJCM01069950.1:0-10004 GCA_018326385.1 Flaveria bidentis
ATATATATATATATATATGGTGTTTCTGTTACTGAAATTTTTGCTTGTTACTTTTGTTGTAGAGGAGGGAAGAAGGAAATGTATGTCAAAAAGGAACCAAGGAAGAAGACGATGTATAGCTCGTCAACTCCTCCAACTAACTAGATGTTTCTTTAATCCATTATTCTTTTATTCCTTTAATTAAAGTTTTAAGACTAATTTTGTAATCAATAAATTTACTTCATTTATTTATTTATCTTATTTATTTCTTTTTTCATATGTCAATAATTTGCTTACGATAAAATAAATTTAAAAGTTGATGATTATATTAAAAATGAAGTGTTTTTACAATGGGCAAGTTACTTGTGAAAACTTCTGGGAGAGTATGCGTGTGTTACTATCATGTCAGATGACTAGGCGTGTATTTGGGAAGATCCATTCTTAGAATTTGTCTAATTGTGTCTTTACTGCATATTTAATAAACTTAAGTTTTTTAATCTAAACTATAAAACACACTTTATACGTTAATCTGTTTGGTCTTATTCGGTTTTAATTTTAGATGAATTGATTTTGGTGTATGAAGATTAAAACCCTATACAAGTAGTTTCATCCAAAATCAGTCAAAAGTAGACGACAAAAACCTATACGATCAAAACTGTATTGTAAACATTCACACTTAAATACATATCATAATTTAATTGATGTTAGAGCACTCTCTAAGAACATCATCAGCAAACATGAAGTTCCATTTTCTTTTTGATTACTTATCGAACCATTTTTATGTTAGAAACTAATAAACATTGCTATCTTTTTATAGTTCATTCTACAAAACAGAGGATGCATACACAATATTTTAGCTTATATAACTCAAGAGTCAAGCCTAGAAGGCAGAATCTGCATGAATAGAACGGCCCAAATTGTGTCCCGTAAGCCCAAATCCATCTATAACCTTTATACTTTATAGCGGCAATTTTACTTTTAAATCTCATTTAATCAACTTACATTTGCATAAACTCGTGTTTTATCTGTGAAGGACAATCATCAATATTGATATATTACACGGTAATGGCATCCGTCTATAACCACCAAAGAAAATTTATTTCTAGTCAACACATGATGTATAAATAACTATTTAACAACTAAATGACACAAGATACTATAGATCTATAGTATCTTTTAAAACTACAAGCCTAGAACCGAGTGGATGGAGTCCTAACCACCATTTCTATCGACCATCAGCGAGGGGGAGTGGAGGGAAATGATCGAATAGTAGCGTGACAACTGCCTTTGATGTAGCTTGTTGTTGTATATTTAGATTGGTTAAGGATGATACATTTATTTTGACGTCTATTAGTAACGAGGATCGAACATCTTATAGTCTCAATGAGGATTCAAATTTCAAATTGTAAATTTTGAATAAAAAATGATAAAAAATGTAACCTGTGTATATACCATATGAACTGTTTATGTACTTAAAAGCTATATATATTATTCGATACAAAAATATAAAATTTAGGTTGTGTTTTGTTTGATATCATAATACTTTGATCACTATGATATTGTTATTAATTTATGTTATTTTATGTCTGTGCGCACTTAGTTCTTATTTACATATAAATTTTGTCTTTTAATTCTTATATTATAGACTGTGATAATTGTTTTAAACGAGTCTTGTCTGAATATGACTAGAGTAGAGCTCAACTCATTTGATTTATGATAGCTTGAGCTTCATGTGTCATGTGGGTGGAGGGTGGGGGTTAGGTGAGGTTATTAAAACAACTTCTATAAATGTATCTCAGTATTATTCTTGGTTTTATATTCGTTAATTATAAAAATAAATTTTCTATTTTTTATAAATATTTTTACTATGTAATTTCATTAAAAACATACAAACTAAACATATTTTGGATTTTTAAAAGAATCTTTAAAGTTTCAATTCAAATTTCCTTTTCAATTTTAATTCTAATTCTAAAGAATTTAAACCAAACACTCTCTAAGATTTCTCACGTTTTTAAAAACATATGATATAAATACCCGCTCCGTTTACCATCATGGCATTTAACCCTGTAAGGAATTAAAATCTCCACTCTTTTGCCATCTTAATGTTATACCATATGTTTTTTTTTCTTCTAAAACTTATGGTTCCTAAAGCGTGTACAAAAGTATAACAGTAAGACATTTCAAAAGTAAACATTCTTACTATAAGATACAAACATCTAACTTCAAATGAAGGCGAGAGGTGACAAAGACCCTTTTTTTTCTAACTTGACGATTGACGAAAGTAACATTAAAGAATTTAATTTATTTTCTCCCTAACTTTAATTCAAGAAACAAAAAAAGTCATAAAATCAATCCAAAATAGTAGCAAATTCATTTTTTTCTCAATCAAAACAATGTAATCATTCACAACAAAATATGCTTTTAATTCATAGTTTTTATCATCATTTCACCCTTCTATAGCATCCATTGAACAATGCTTATTAACAAGAAGCCTTGGGGGCAGGGGGCACACACTTTTCAATCACTTATAATCTTATTACACGTGAGAAATATTTATATATAAATTAGGGCTGGCAAAACGTGTCGTATTGTATTGACATTACCTGTTTAACTAAAAATGTATTTTTCTAAATAAAAACATATAATTGTTTAAGAAGAGGATTATAAATATAGCTAATTCAATAACATGATTACCAAAACACGGCACCACATGTTTAAGAAGATTATAAACATGTCTCACTATAGTAGGTTAAGAAATAAAATAAAAATACAACTAACACTATATAAGAGTCGGTAAAAGTTACAATCCATATTTGGTTATAATGTAATTAATTATTTATGAAGTTATAAAACTATGTCCTTTTAATATACAGGTCATAAACATGATACATTTATTAAATATGTTATTCGCATTTCATAAACAGGCTAAGTTGGTTGGACTAATTTACAACTTATTTAACTCTATGTTAAGTAATGTCTTGTTAACGGGTCATGCCATAAATCACCAAACTCTAACACGAATGTATAGATCACAAAATAGAAAAGCAAGCTAAACTATAAAATCAAAGATGTTCAATTAACATGTTCAGATGAAATACTGGAATTCAAATGCAACAATAATTTACAAATGAAAAATCTGATAACCAAAAGTATCCATCAGATTTTTAAGTCAATGATCAAAAGTGTTTTCTTCTTAAACACTGCTCCTCTTCAACTTTGTTGGTGTTGCAAGAATCCTCTTGATTGCATTCACTTCCAACGGGCTGTTTTTGCTCTGTTACAATCAGATAAACAACAATTAACATCAACTCAAAGTTTAATATCACATAATCATCAATAGCGCGTGTTTCTTAAAAGCGCGCAAAAACAAAACATCACAAACTCAGTAACTCACCTTTGAGCAGGTACCACGGCGCACATCGCATATGGGATAATCATGTGGACAGCAACTGTAGTGGTCATCACAGCACGACGCACCCTCTAGCGGGCAGCAGCCCCAAGCAAAACAGTAGCCATAGTACTCGTAGATGCAGCAGCATGTAGTGCTCTCAGGGCACGTGCTGTATTCATCACATACGACCTCGGGTGCAGCTGGAGATGGTGGGGTTGGACCGGGGTTTGGTGGGTTATCGCCGTTTTTAACGGGGTATGATGCCTCCATTGCGATACCACATTTCCCTGTTTTGTCTGCAATGTTTCTTTCCATCTTCAAGAAACCTGATTCTCCCCATTCCGCGCCCCAGGAGTTCTTTACGAGCCAATAATCTTTACCGTTTTCAGTCCCGTAACCTGCAGCTAGCACGCCGTGGTCCAACGCTGTGCCACACGACCCCGTGAAGATACCCTGCATAAGTCAAAAAATTATAACTCAACATTAGTTAAAAATACGCGATTCGTTTATAATGAACTGAATCGTGTATAGCTTTTGTGGTACCGAAGTGTAGAACTGGAAATCCCTTCCTCCAGCTTCAATGGCAACCGCTACAGGCTGGTTCGCAACCGCCTTTCTAAGGGATAACTCGTCGTTGACAGGAACATCTTCGTAACTATCAATCGTAACAACCTTGGCGTTTTTCTGCATAAACAAACACACATCAGAATCAAACATTTGAGCAATAAAACAAACTGATCAAAGTCAACAAACTGTATAACCTTGTTAGCATCGCACTTTCCGTCTTTGCCTGTGTAGGGGTAGTCTTCTTCGGTGTCAATACCGCCATTTTTGATGATGAACTCGAAGGCGTAATCCATGAGACCACCATTGCACCCTTCGTTGTAAGACGTATCACAATTCACAAGCTCTTGTTCGGATAGCGAGATCAGGTCTCCGGTCACAATCTTGTTGATACCCTCAACAGATCCGGTGGTTGAAAACGCCCAACAACTTCCTGAAATTCAAATCATGTCATGTATATTAGATCCAAAGCTAAACCAATTCCCCTTTTAGAAGTTTTTTTAGCATAAGAACGCGATATCACATTGATCATAGATCGTCGTTTTTTAACTATTAAACCCGTTGCCATTAAACTCACTACCACTAATCACTGGTCATATATGTTCGATCCAAAGTTAAACCAATTCCTTTTTCACAAAATATTTACCAAAAGAACCTCTTACTAGTAAACTCAAAACCAATAAGTTATATAGAGTTAAATTCAATTATGTTCGTTAAAATAACTATTTTTTACTTTAAAACATTAAAAATATCAATTTACCCCACCCACTAATCAATCAATGATCATTTTAAGTTCAACTTAAAGTTCATCTTTTTCACCAAAAGAACCCCTTATCGCTAAACTCACAATCTGTTCACCATACCATAAGATCAGGTAAATCAAGCTATGAGTTTAATAAAAGTTTTTTTTTAATTTTTTTTTACAAATTAAAAAACGAACTCCAAACTTATCGGACGTTTAGTTAAATTCAGATATAGTTTTAAAAACTCATCACAAATTCCCAACAAAAATAACCAAAAAATAACGAAAACTTCGCGAAAACAAACAAACAAACTCACCACAGCTCCCTTGATCTTTAACGCCGGTGACGGCACCTTGATCTCTCCAATCAACAAACTCCGGCAACGAATCACCGGATCGGAAAGCGTAACGATCACTCTTCACCGACGAAACCTTCTTCTTCGCATCGATGGTCTTCAAGCCAGTGTAGATCCTCCGGTACTCTTCATTCGTCAGATCGGCGAACTTGTTGAGCCCAAGCTTAAAACTCCGGTCGCCGGAGTTATGATCGTCGATGAACCGAAGGTTATCCTTGAAGATCTGGAACCGGCGGTCCTTTTCGCCGATTTCGTTGTAGGTTTTGGCGTGTTTCACGAGCCATGACTCGTAGAGAGCGTTGACTTCTTCGTCGGAGCGCCAGGTGGTGGTGGTAATGTGAGCGGCGTTGTAGGCGGTGATGGACATGTCGGCGGCGGAGACGGCGGCGATGAGGGTGAAGAGGAGGAAGGGGGCCATTGGAGTGAGCTTCATTGTTGCAGGTGGTGTGGTGTGGTGTGGGGAAGATGAACGAGTGGGGGTGTTTATAAAGGGGAAATGTGAGTGGGTGTTGGGATATTATTATTATTATTTTTTTAAAAAGTGGTGTGATTGATGTATTGAATAGTTGAATAGATATTTGGGAAGGGGAGTTGCTCTTTGAACAATAAGTTGGGTTTATTTCCTTATCATCTAAGTTTTTTATTGTAGTTTTTTTGGTTATAAACATTTAAATTTGTTATAAGGATGTTTATATCTTTTTTATTTTTCTGAGTGTGTGATTATACGTATGTATAGAAAAAAATAAAGAAAATGAAAGATTGGTATGGTATTAAAGTTTTAGTTTCGTTTATTTGTTATTGTATATTGGTAGGTTGGCATATATTGAATTAATATAGTGTTCACATAAGGTTAAGGGTTTGGATTATTTGTTGATGATGTAATGATAAGGAAATTAAAACCACACTTGTTTAATATAAATTAAGAAAGACAGATAACAAATTGTTCATTGTTTATGAAGTAAGTAAATGAAATGTGTAATTCTTTTAATAAAGAATCTTATTGCTTAATATTGTATGCATAAATTCATACTTTCTTAAGGAAGATTAATATTTTTATGAGTTTTGTTAATTAATATTAAAGTTTATGTCAATCATATTCTTCTAGCTATTTTATCAATTAATACTATACACATAAGTGTTTGTCGATTAATATTGTTAATGAATGTTGACATTTATGAATTTTTTTACACTAGTTTATACATTGTTAAGAGTAGCAGAATTTATACCAAAATTTATATGTTATACATAAAGTTCATAGTTTACTTGTATTTTCTATGCTAATCAAATCTCGGTTCATCTACCCAACATCTTGATATGTCAAAAAAACCCATAAAAAGTTCATTAAATACTCATATAATCAAGGGTTTCCGTATGGCTTTTGATTCACTTGATACATCAAATCATATGGGAACGACATACAAAATAAATATTAAGAGTTGATATTTAAGGTAAAAACCTGAGCATGCAAAGTGGGTTCTTTTTCTTTTTCTCAATCAGTTGATGAGATGAAGAGTGAAGAAAGCATACGAGGCGAAGGGTTTGATAATGAAGTGATGGGGGATGAAAACTGATGACTTTTTCACCCGACTTGCAGAAGAAAACAAGCAATTGGGAATTATGATCCAGGGAAAAAGGGAACAATCCCCACCCCCAAATCGGTGAATATGAAAAATTCTAGAAAAATCGATGAAATGTGGACGACACCGTATGGCTTTAAAGGAGAGACGAGGATAATGTTGGAAACTTGGAATGGTGGGTAGGAAGAGAGAGTGGGCAAGTGTGGGTGCAACTAGATGATGCCATAGTGTTAGTTAAAACAACTTCAAGTCGTATAAACCATTAAAAACGAGCTAAATCAGTTGGTTTGACTAGTTAGGAATAATATGTTTTGTTTTACTATTTGAAGGAAAAAACTTGGTTCCATATATTTGTTTATGGCGGCATGTTATATTGTTATGTCACCAACCTAGTAAACTATACCAGCCGTTATATTATTAAAAGGAAAAAAAAATTAAATTTATGTCATTTTTAAAAAGATGTGTTTTTACCTATTTGAGTTTAACAATTATAATATGTATAGATTACTAATTTGGCTAATGTTGTGTCCATAAGTATTTATCTTTACTTTTTTGTATACCTTTTTAATACTTAAATGGTAAAATCTTCGGTCTTTTTTAAACTTATCATTTTATCAATACAAACTCAAGTTTAAATTGTCAAAACCAAACCATCCTGCTCTATTTGGTTGGTCCAGCCACCCGCGGACTTAGTTTAGCTTATCTAGAAACCGTAGTTAGCGTTTGACCTGAAAACTATCAAAGCGGCACCAAATCATGACCATCTCGAGGGAATTCTATTAATATGTTTACTATAATGAAACAAATGTTATCTCTTCTGTTTTTTCCTTATAAGCCAAGATAAATGTCATAATATTTGTAGCATGTTGAAATAGTAACCCGTCACATATATGTGTAGATTAAAATAACAAAACTAAAAAAATTAATGGTCTTGTTATCAATAAAAAATGGTCACACATCACAAATTCCACCTAATGTTATTGAGAAAGTACACGAATGCCCCGTGAGTTATACTTAAGAAGCACCGTGTGCCATAAGTTGTCTAATAATAACGTTAACCAAGCTACATCGTTTGTTTTTCACATGCTACAATTAATTTCCAACCAAACTACGACGTGTTTGGATAGAATGATATTGAAATTTAGCAAATTAAATTTTAATAATTTAAAGTATTACTTATTGATCGATAATAATTCATATTATAAATTTAGTTGGTAATTAGCATAACTTTTAATTTTGTTACCAATAATAAACTCCAGTAGTATAATTATCATGCATTCATATTCGATTTTAATTTATTTTAAACTCGATTTAGCTTGTATGTTTTTTTATTTTATTCATAATCATTATTGTGAACGAAATTGAATGCAAATCAAACATAAATCTTTTTATCATAATAAAAGAGTAACTAGAGATGCCACATGACATAAAATGGTAACTAAAGATGCGCATGACAACACTACATTTATTCTTAACAAATTTTTTCTGTTTTTCTCTTTTATTAAATAACTTAATTAATTACTAATTATATTATTTAATTATATTTTTTGATTATAAGCTATTTTAAAAAGATTAAAAAATAGATCTTTTTATTAATGTTTATTTCTAAAGAAACAAATATTTATAAAAAGAAAGTATTCTAAAACATACATCATACTTTTTCTTAAAACATGAATTATTTTAAAAAAATGACATTTTTTTCTAAATATGTTTTGTTTTGAAATGAAATGTTCGATTTATTTTTCAGAAAAAACAAAGAAAGTAAAAAAAACAAAATTTAAAAATTTGATATTGTTGTTTTATTATTTATAGTACTTACTCATACATAATTTAAATCACATATAATTTAATAATTAATAAATTTTTATTCTATTTAATATTTTATTTATTCAACCCGTGTAATACACAGGTTCATTAAAGCTAGTATGTAATAATAATGTTAATGAGATTATTGTTGGTAATAAAATTGAAAATTGATATTATTATCGGTGTTATTAATATATGAATTATTATCGACCAATAAATAATAGTTTGGATTATTAATATACAATTTGTATGTATTAAAAAATATAATAGTTATCAGACTACAAACATTCTAAGCAACGGTGAATGATCCAAGACTTTATAATAAAAGGGAACACGAGATGGAAAAAATAAAATGGTTACAAAACAACGAATATCATGAATATTTAATAAGTAGGAGGTGAACTTGTCAGTTATCTTAGTTTTTGTTGATTCTAAAACGACAGTTAGTTGATCAATACGTTATAAAATATTACACTAAGAAGGAATACTTTGTTATTCAAGAAATTTAGTAAAATTGAAGCTAAGGTTGGGCATGGTTTTGTTATATATTCAGTTGAACTTAATGGAACTAGAAATTTAATTTTATCTAATATTATGTTTGGTCACTTTCTTGAAATTTTAATTTGAATTTCTCTTTCTGTTTGGTTTACGATTTATTGAAATTAGAATTACCTACCGACCGCTAACAACACCACCCACCAGGTGTCACCCTCATTGTCCTCACCATCCACCACTGACATAATGCGATGAACGATTGGTGGTAGCGTTGATGGTTTGATGGCTTGGAGGTGCGAACCCGACTACAGTATGAAGAAAAGCAACGAATACTTATTGTTTCACGACGAACACAAAGAATAAGCTAGAAGGGTATGGCAAAAACCTGTTGATATGATGAGCACCGCGATGTGGTAACACCGTCCACTTGTGCGTTGGTGGTGATGGTGGCACGACATAACCACTACACATAACCTTCCTCATAAACTCATCATAAAATGTTGATATTGGAAATATTTTTCTATAAATGTAATGCACCATTTACTTTCATATAGATATTTTCTCATAAAAGTGCGTCGGGCCTACGGTACCTTTCCGGAAATCTTGTAGTTTTCTTGCTATTAATCTTATATATAGAAACTATGTTGTATCTTTTAAGATGATAACTATTTCTTGGTAGTGTGATTAAGACACTCTGTTATAATCTCTTTCTTTGGTGTTATTACTCTGACTTTTGTTTTACAACTTTTAAACATGTACATTATAAAGAGAGATACTATTAAAATATAGTATAATACATACATACATATGTATACATGTATCTATGTATATTATAACACATAAATATGATAAAGACTAAAAGACCGTGACCTACACATTATCAAACTTAATATTTATGTATGTATATTATAACACAAAAATATGATGAAGACTAAAAGACCGTGACCTACACATTTAAATATTAAGTTTGATAAGTAATAAAATTAAAATTTAATAACTAGTAAAATTACAAAGAAAAAATAATTATCATTGAACCCATAAAAACTAAAAGAAAAATATTTAGTAATAGTTGTATACTAAAATGTAAAGAAGCT
>BJCM01069958.1:0-38858 GCA_018326385.1 Flaveria bidentis
TATATTATGATATATCCGAAATTATATGCTTAATTTGGGTTCGTCTAATTGTTATAATTGTTTCATTTGTGTACTCATAGAGAAAGGATCAAGCTTACGAGGAGCAACGTGCAAAAGAACTAAAGGAGAAAGTGCGAAAAGAGCTAGTGGTTGAAGGATTAATAGAACCTACACAACATATGAAGTTGTTGGAACTTATTGATGCGGTCCAACGCCTTGGTATCGCGTATCATTTTGAAAACGAAATTGAGGAATGCTTGAAGCATATTCATGTTACGTATGGGGATAAGTGGATCGACGATATTAGCCTCCAAAGCACTTCACTTTGGTTTAGACTCCTACGACAACAAGGCTTTAATGTTTCAAGTGGTACTATTTCGTTTGCACTTAGTATATTATATCTTTAGGTCATATATATGGCAACTTGACAACTTCAAATCAATTAAATTTAACCCTTCATGACTCTACATGTCTATGATCGATACAAGATTCCATTTTCAGTGGCCCATAAAATTAACCTTATTTTTTTGTTATTATAAAGTCGTGTTCTATGCCAACTACAACTTATGTGTCAAACTTTTATATTTCTTAAAACAACTCAGTTTTTATATATGAAAAACCGACAAATTCCAGTGATCGAGGTAAGAGGATCCTCTTGACCCTCGTTTGGTCCACCCTTGCAAGTTTCAACAATGTTTCATATTGACATGTGTAGGTATTATCTACAAGTACAAGAACGAAAATGGTAACTTTTTGGAGTCCATAAGAGATGATATTCGTGGTATGCTTTCTTTGTACGAAGCAACACACATGAGGGTCGAAGGCGAAGACATTCTAGACGAAGCCCTCGTGTTTACAAAATACCATCTTGCAAATATAATCAAGAATCACATTTGTAGCAACGACGCACTTCTTGAAACTCAAATTCATCAAGCACTACAGCAACCTCTTCGAAAAAGACTACCACGACTAGAGGCGTTGCGTTACATACCAATATACCAACAACAAGATTCCCATAGTGATGACTTATTAATGCTTGCTAAGTTAGATTTCAATTTGCTTCAAGAATTGCACCGAAAGGAGCTTAGCCAAATCAGCAAGTAAGTATATTATAAGTAACATCAATTACTTAATTGTATTCTTTTTTTGTCAAAGGTAAATAATCAATTTTATGTTTGTTTAGATGGTGGAAGAATCTTGATGTGTCAAATAAACTACCTTATGTTCGAGACAGAATAGTCGAAGGTTACTTTTGGATATTGGCGGTCTACTTCGAGCCTCAACATTCCGAATCAAGGATCTTTCTGATGAAAGCGTGCAATCTAGTGATCATTTTGGATGACACTTATGATAATTACGGTACTTATGAAGAGCTTGAGAGATTTACCGAAGCGGTTCAAAGGTAATTAAGTAGTAACTAAGAATTCACTTCTACTTATTATGGATAGTTGAAGCTAATTTTAAATAGAAAAATATAAGAACTAAAATAAACACGCTTATGTAATGAGAGAGAGAATGTGGATGATTAGATAGTTACATAACCACCTTATGTGTTCGATTTAAGACAATGTGTACTAGTTTTTATATGGTTCTCATAGTTTTTACTTAAAATTACCCTCTAATCGACATCCCTCTATTTGTATATATTTCATATATGCTAAAATTCTTACTGTTTATTCGGTCATGGTGATTGATTTACATAGATGGTCGATAAGTTGCTTGGATATGCTTCCCGAATACATGAAACTGATATATCAAGAACTTCTCAATGTTCACAAAGAAGCTGAAGAATTACTCGAAAAGAAGGGAAATGCATACCGGAGCTATTATACGAAAGAGATGGTACGTACATAAAATGCAACTCATTTGATCTTATATTTTGCTTGTTTTGTTCTACAAACGAAAACATTATCTTGCCTTTGAAACCTTGAAATCTAATTAACGTGCGAAATTAGGTTAAAGAGTACACTCGAAATTTGTTGATTGAAGCCAAATGGGCAAATGAGAGGTATATTCCGACCATTGAGGAACATATGTCCGTTACCTTGGTAACATGTGCGTATGCTATGATCACCGCGAAATGTTATGTTTACGGGGATGATTTGGTGACCGAAGATACATTTAAATGGGTCTCCACCCATCCTCCTATTGTTAAAGCTTCGTGTTTGATATTAAGGCTCATGGATGACATTGCCACACATAAGGTACGTAAATATCAAGATTCATATGTTTATTTGAAATAACTTATTCATAAAACAAATTATATAACAGGAGGAACAAGAAAGAAACCATGTAGCTTCTAGTGTCGAATGCTACATGAAGCAGTATGGGGTTTCAGAAGAACACACACGTCAGTTATTCTCAAAACTAGTTGAAGATAGTTGGAAAGTTATAAATCAAGAGTCTTTAAGACCAACAGACGTCCCCAAACCTTTACTCATGCCTCCAATTAATCTCGCACGTGTTTGTGATGTACTTTATACACGTGGTGACGATTACAATCATGCAGGAAAAGAGATGATTAATTATATTAAATCACTTCTTGTTAGTCCCATAAGTATTTGATATTTAACACAAATATATAATATTCATTGAGTTATTAGTTTGGTTTTGAGGTTACTAACAAGTTTATGGATGTATAGATTAATCATTTAATGATGTAAGCAATATGCATCCTTATTCATTACATGTTGTTCTCTCCCAAAGCTAATATTTATCTTTTCCTAAATGTTATTTAAGAGACAAATGTAATTTGTTTATCCCTTCAGATTGGTCTAAAACATTATTAGTGTTAAAGCAAATCAAATCGAGTGTAACTGAGCAGTTAAATTAAATGTTTTTGAGAACCAAATAAGAATCTAAATAGATAACCAGCTTAAATGGTGGTTTTACACTTTTACTAGTTTAAATAGAATAATCAACTCATCTATCAAACCTTTCATGCTCCAATACCCAATGGTCATGGATGCTAACAATATTTAAAATTCTAAATTAGCAATGCAACCATATTTTAAAATATCAATTTCATCTCCAATCTATCAACATTACATTCCAAAATGTTCACACCCTCATGAAATTCTAAATTTTTTTGTAGAGTTGTTATAAAATTTTTAAAAGTGTTTAAAAATTATGATAATTAATACAAATTATTACAAATTTTAACTTATTTTACAAATAATATAAAAATAAATAAATAAATAAATAAGAAACCACCTCACATCCTCCTCTTGTATTTTTTCATCCTTCACCAAACACATTGATCAATGTTGAAGCCCTTGATCAAATTATCAAATTAGTGAAGATAGTGTGATTATGTTCATCATATACTAGTTAAAGTAACAAGGTGTCAAATCAAAGGAGTTAGTGAATGACAACTAGTTTGTTTTGACATTTTTCACATTAAAAGGTAAAAATAACAATTTGAGTTTTTGACGTTTAACGTTTAAACACACTCACTTAAATAAGAGTTCTATTTACATGAGTCTTTTAAACACATGACTTATTACATAGACATAATTTATGTCTTTTACATTAATCAAGCAGATATAAAGTCAATCATACTTCGAGATTACACTATGAAGTTTCTTCATGATGAGATGACATCTTGTGGAACGTCTCAATGATGCTTTGACCCCCCATCTATCTAAAATGACCTCATAAGCCTCAAGAATATTCGTTGACGTCCCCTTTAAGAATACACGTCATCTTTTTACAATTTAATTACTTAATAATAATCTTCTTATTTTTGAACGACAAATACATACTCTACGTATAATTCACTCTTAAACTTTCCACTATCTAATTTACATGCCTTTAAACATGTTTATTTTAGGGGTTGTTTGGCAGACACTTAATCAGTCTCTTAATGGTTCAGATGTCGGAATAGTTTAGACTGTTTGTTTCGTGAGCAAATGTGTGAATGATTCAGACATTTGCCTTTGGATGGTTAATCATTATACTAATATTGAATGATTAAAAGGTCTAATGCTGAATGGTTAACACATCTTATCTGAATTGATCAGACATTTATTTTTAAATAGTTAAACGATATACTAACTCTTATGATTAAGATCTTTTAATAATTAAACACTAAGGTTAAAATTTTTTATTGATTTAACACTAATCATTTGTAAAAACACAAAAGTTTGTATGTTTTGATCCGCTAACGCAGTACCTCCTTGAAGTAAGAAACAAAGAACAATAGAACATAGCTTATCGTCTTCAATGGAGTTGCTCACCTTCTCTGCTCCCACCTTCAATCTTCGTCAATTTCTTCCCACAAATTCTCCAAAATCCTTCAATCTCCACCGTCTACCACCGCCCCAACGATCCCTCAAATGCTCAATTTCATCCTCCACCCAAACCCTAGGATACGACTTCAAATCAAGCTTCAGTCTTTCGGCCTCTTCACCGCAGACGCCGGCGACGGCGATGAGGGGCGCTGAATCCGACGCAATGGGGTTGCTTTTAAGGGAACGGATAGTGTTCTTGGGGACTCAGATTGATGATTTCGTTGCTGATGCTATTGTTAGTCAGTTGCTTCTGTTGGATGCTCAAGATCCCACTAAAGATATCAGGCTTTTCATCAATTCCACCGGTGGGTCTCTCAGGTAATGTTCTGATTGAATTTTGAGTTTTTGTGATGTTGACATTTGGGATTTCATATGCAAATGTTTGGTTACCAGTTGAGTAATTGTTTATTTGTTTGTGTATTATGTATCGTGTTGTTCTTTACTTGTTGTTGGACTCTTGGATGAGGTTTTTTGGTGGGATCGAATGAGTAGGTTTATTAAGGGATAGATAAGCTGTTATCTGTTAATCCATTGCTTGAGATTATACACTAAAACAACTGGCTTGTAGGTGGTAGTTTTGGTGACCTGTTATGGCTTTTGGGGTAGATGTTTTGGTGGATATTTCACTTGGATTTGATCTATGGTATTCAGGGTAAGTTTAGGCAAGTAATATAGAATAAATTCAGTGATTTGAAGTCAAGTTGAATGGCATTTACAAAGATAACAAGTTGAATATTGTTTGTGAACCGTGATGCTCATTAGTTAAAAACAGTGCATATCTAAGTTTGATTATCTCATGTCCAAGTGAGAACGTCAGATGGATTACTGCAAAGTTAGTCACAGATCTTTCTATATGTAACATATGCCAATGCTTTTGAATAACAGATGAATGAATGGATTACAACCAGTGATATGCTTAAAAATGAAAGTTGTGATTGTCTCTGTTTAAGAGCTGCAAAGTGATATGCTTAGATATTTCGCTTTAGTATAACTCGATCATCTACTACTAAAAGTGTTCAAGCAAGTTGATGTTACTTTACATAATCATGTGATTTGAAGCAGTATATCAAGTTGCATATAAGTTGCTGATGATCAGTTTATAATCTTCATATATACTGAAACCGAGTCTAATTATCAGTATAAATATATCTGCACGAACTCATTATCCAATACAAAAGCAATTTTACTGTAATACTCCTTATCAAATCCTATATACTCATAACCTAATTTTCATTTCTCATCTTTTTCACCCACAATATCTAAGAAACTAAGAATGTCCTTGAACATTTTAAATAACAAGTTTCGATAAACAATGGCAAGCACCCCTTTGATCTGCATTCATATTGGCATATAGTCATACAATGCCTTTTGATTTAAGTTTTTATTTTTATTTTTTTGTCAAACAGCTCTTCGATGGCAATTTATGATATTCTAAAGCTATTAAGGGCTGACGTGTCAACAATTGCACTTGGCATATCAGCATCAACAGCTTCCATAATTCTTGGTGGCGGGACTAAAGGCAAACGTTTTGCAATGCCAAATACAAGAATCATGATCCACCAACCACTTGGCGGTGCAAGCGGTCAAGCAATAGATGTTGAAATTCAAGCCCGAGAGATGATGCATAATAAGGAAAACGTGACCAGAATCATAGCAGAATCCACCGGGCGGTCTTATGAGCAAGTTCAAAAAGATATTGATAGAGATCGATATATGTCCCCTATCGAAGCGGTTGAATATGGAATAATTGATGGGGTTATAGATCAAGATGCCATTATCCCGCTTGAGCCTGTACCAGATCGAGTTAAACCTACTCTTAGCTATGATGCGATCAGCAAAGATCCTGAGAAATTCTTGAATCCTGAGATACCCGATGATGAAATTTACTAACCGCGAGGTAACGATCGCCCGAAGACAGTTATTACGGTTTTCCTTTCTTTGCTTGTTGTTCTGTAGTGATAAGAATTTATTAGTTTTGAGAATGAAGTGTTATAACCAGTTCATTTTTATCTGTCAGAACTGTTGTATTCTTATGTTAAAGAATGACACTGGAGATTTTGCTGTTTTTCTTAATGTGCAAGCCCAAATGCTATTGCAATCATGCAATTAGCTATTTAATCTTTTAATTATTATCACAATGTGTTTAGATTAAAACCTAAATAATGAACTAGATCTCATTTCAAAGATTTTATGTTCCTCATTTACAAATCAATAATCACATGTTTCTTCAATTTTTTTCTGTTTAAATTTGAAAAATATCTTCTAAATTACTTTTAAGTTGAATCTTTATTTATAAGAATGTTTGTCTCTTAAACTTGTACAATAATTACGTGATTTAACGTAAATAATTTAAATACAATTTCCATATTATTTTTCATCTTTTATTTAAATATTTACTTGAAGGTGTCCATGTACTATAAACGAATAAAAACACAAGTAATCATCAGACAAACTTCATATATGATTTTTAGAGCATTTTCTTAACACGTATATTAAAGTAGATACAACTTGTAAAATATATTTTTAAGTGGACATATATGTGAACGGAATGTGTTTTTAGTATTAATGCATAATACAGAGTTTGTATGAAAATTAATAATTTCTGTGTAAACAAAAAGTTATGCAAACACCATTATACATAATTTTTGGTTCATTTACATAATATCGTGTAACTTTTCTAACTTTTGTAAGCATCTATTAGTTCTACACATATATGGAACTATAAGTTCTTTTAAATCTACTAAGTTCAAAACATATGTGAACATAAATACTAGATGTTTTCATTCATTAGTGGGTATGCAAAAGTTGCATATGAAACTTACTTGCAAACGATTTAGAATGATATCATTTTTGTATAGAAAAATAATGTTTGCTAAGCACACACAATAATACTTGTGTCAGAACCTTGTGATTTGTTTTCTCTAAAATCTTGATATAGTGGTAAATTCAAGGAACATTTTAGTGCTAAAATTTTTTTTATGGTAAAATATAAATGTATTTTTCAACTAAAAATTATCGATTCGAATCTTACATGACGTCGATTCAAATCATACATGACGTCGATTCAAATCTTACATGACACAAGTGTGGCGCGTGTACGAGTAAAATAATATTAGAGCGGAAAATATGCGTTTAAAATTTAACCATATTTGTGCGGAGGAGCAATAGTTAACGTAAGGCGAAGAGTTCCCTAAAACCCTGATTTATGCTCCTCTTAAACCTCTCGATAAACAGGGGATTTCGTACTCACTCTATGGAACAATCTTCTTCTTCACAGGTTTCAACCATATAATGCTCTTTTCTAGATCATCTCCCTCATCAAAAGCAACATTCGCTAGGGTAAATCTTTCCCAAATCCTCAAATTCATCAACCCCCTCGCATTTTCATCTACACATTTCCACTCCACATCACCACAACCATCATCTCATACACAGTTAATCAACCACATAATCACATCATTCCGACA
This sequence comes from Flaveria bidentis, assembly GCA_018326385.1. NCBI lineage: Eukaryota > Viridiplantae > Streptophyta > Magnoliopsida > Asterales > Asteraceae > Flaveria > Flaveria bidentis. The sequence goes on from BJCM01069958.1 coordinate 7,760, forward strand.
AGAATACCCTAATCAACACTTGCTAAAGCATTCCAGCATCTCTAATTTGAAACCCCATCAAGTAAAGTCTATTCTTTTTGGTCTACGAGCAAACCCCACTTTGGCAATTAGGTTCTTTGAGTGGTCTGAGCACCATCTAGGGTTCCGTCATCATAATCTTGAATCTTTTTGTGGTTTGATTCATTTGCTTCTAGAAAAGCGGATGTTTGATCATGCACGAAAGGTGTTTGATAAAATGACTAAGAGGTTTGGGGATCTTGATTGTTTTGATGCTTTTTACGCGGGTGTTATGAGTTGTTACCATTCGAATGCTACTACTGTTTACAGCTTCGTGATCGATAACTATTGTCGAATTGGGAAGATTAATCTCGCGGTTGAGGTGTTTTTCAGGATGTCCAGAACTGGTATTTCTATCTCACCTTATGCATTAATGAGAATGTTGAGCTGTTTAGTTGATTTGAAGAAGATTGAAGTTATAACAGACGTGTGTTGGGAAATAAGTAGTGATAAGGATTTGTGTTCGAATGCATATGGGTATGTAATGGGTGGTTTTTTTAAGAAGGGTGATGCAAGTTTGGGATTTGAGTTTCATAGAGCCATTATTGAAAGATGGCTTGTGCCTAATGTAGTTACTTGTAACAAGATCATGAAAGGTCTTTGCAATGACAAATGTTTAAGCGTTGCACACGACTTCTTATCTCTACTAATAGAGGTAGGACCGAGCCCCACAATAGTAACGTTTAGCACCTTAATCAAAGCATATTGCCAGGAATCAAAACTAGAAGAAGCGTTTCAACTTTATGATCAGATGCTGGTTATAGGAATCGTTCCTGATTTAGTTGTATATAGTATTTTGGTTGATGGTCTTTTTCGCGTAGGCAAGTTAGAAGAAGGGAATCAAGTGATTTTGGCTGCATTAGATAAAGGCATTGTTTTAGATGTGGTGGTTCTTAGCTCCATGATAGATGCATATGTAAAAAAGGGAAATCTAGAAAATGGTTTTGAAGTTTATAGAAAGATGCTTAAGGGAGGGATCAAACCGAACATAGTTACATATGGCATTCTTGTAAATGGATTGTGTCAAAATGGGTGGGTTGATGAGGCTGCTAGCATATATGGTCAAGTTTTAAAACAGGGTCTTGAGCCATCTGTGGTACTTTATAGCAGTCTTATTGATGGCATGTGCAAGTCTGGCGATTTGAGGTATGGTTTCCGGCTATATGATGAATTGATAGCTTATGGTTATGCTCCAGACGCAACGGTATATAGTGTGCTTATAAATGGTCTTGCTAAACAAGGTAGGATTCGTGACGCCATTAGATTCTTTTATCAGTCTCTGAATAATGGTTTAACACCTGGTATCATTGCTTACAACACTTTGATTGATGGTTTGTGTAAATTGAAGCGAATGAAGGATGCTGTGAAATTGTACATTAAAATGAGTACATATGATCTAAAACCAGATATAGCCACTTACACGGTTCTGATCAAAGCAATTATTGAGTCTGGAAGACTTCCGGAAGCTTTGATTTTGTTCTTTCAAGCCTTGAAGAGCGGTTTGTCTCCTGACCATGTTACATATTGCACCCTTATACACGGATTTTGTAAAGAAAATAATGTTAATAGCGGGTTATGGATTCTGGATTTAATGATTAAACACAGTGTAGAACCTGATATCGATATTTATAACGTCTTGATAAATGGAACTTTTAAATGTGGTCAATGGGGAAAGGCGGTTAACCTTTTTAAGCATGTTCAGAAGTATGGACCCGAACCTGATATTGTGACATACAACACAATGATCAGTGGTTATTGTTCTTTCAAAATGTTGGAAGAAGCTGTTCAACTTTACGAAGAGCTGAAGCCTAATGCCATTACCTACACTATCTTGATTGATGCATATTGCAAAGAAGGTAAACTCGAAGACGCAATGTCAATATTTTCACTCATGTTAAAAAGTGGTCTAGAACCCAATGTGGTTACTTACAGTGGTTTAATTGATGGTCATTTCAAAATGCTGAAAATGGAAACTGCTCTTGAGTTGCACGAAAATATGCTTACGAATGGCGTTTCTCCAAATATCGTGAGCTATAGCATCTTGATCGATGGTCTTTGCAAGCGGGGATTAATGGAGGAAGCATCGATGGTGTTTGATGGTGCTTTAGAAAGGAATTTGTTGGCAGATGTTATAATATATGGGATCATGATTCATGGTTATTGTAAGGTTGGAAGATTAGGTGATGCAACATCACTCTATAGACGTATGCTTAAAAATGGGATTGTTCCTGATAGATTATTACAAAGAACCATCAAAGATTATGGTCTTGAAGATTTTTAAAGATACTGTTTTCATTAATGAATTTAATCTGCTGGTGAGCTGGTCTTATATTAGGGAACCATACTGTAAAACTTTTTAAAAAACTGTATACAATATGTTCTATACGATCACATGTTGCCATGAACAACATTGTACAATAATGCATTCTTAAACCCACTGCTCGAATCTTTAATAAAAAAAACTTTGCATTATACGTCTACAATTTGGGTAAAACAGCTCAACCTTGATTATGTTCAACATGAGAACTTTGTTCACTCGACCCGTTTACATGGGATACACATCCTTGGATATATAGCATATTCACATAATCTTTAACATAGTATTAACAGATACCAAAATTTCATCAAACGTACTCATAACATAAGAACAACAAACATGAACCATATTAAGCATGTTAAACCTAAGCAGTGAAGGGTGTGTGTAACTCTAATCCTCAATGGTAATTCTAAGAATATACAAATCAGGAGAGAACCAGACAAAAAAAACATCGTCAGCATTAAGCGTGAGCATGAAGCGGATTACACGCAAAAACAGCATCATGACAAAGGATCCAATATTCCTTGAATGGGATGGACATCCATGGCATTTTTGGAGGGAGACCGGCACCAGGAACAAATGGAAGGTTGTATAGTGGAGAAGGCAAACTGTACAAGCAACTAAAAACAGTCGGTTTGAAGTAAAAATACTTGAAGGTGGCAGTTACCACTTATCATTCATTACTCATATTAAGGGAACAGGTCAAACAAGTTAACAATTGCCTGAAATGCATTTTTAATGCATACAACTCCCTAAATCATTTTATTCATAAAATTAGATTATTATTGACATACTATAAATCATTATTTTCTTATTTCACATGCTAACATTTATAGAATAATTCTACTATTAGACAAAAGACAAAAAGTTACCCATGTTGACCTGTTAACCAACCCACCCAGTTTGGCACCTACAGTAAAACTATATGTGGGCGGGCGGGTGAGGGAGGGAGGGATAAACTCACCGTCTTCCACTGAAAACTCTGTAAACTAATGAGCTAATTGATGATCTTGGAACAGCAGAATGGAGATATCTAAAGTCTGGCCTCACCAATTCTCCTGAGTAATGAAATCGTAAATGAATTTCATGATTGTACTGAAAAGGAATCAAAGATGATATAGTTCAGGTCTTACCTATATTATAAGTATAACTATGGAGACATGACACAAGAATATCTGATCTCGTAGCCTGTGAATCAATTCTTTCTTGTACAACCTCCATGTCATGACTCCCAATAGGAAATATCTCAAACCAAATCCCACAAGGAAATCTGCTTGGCCTCAGCAACCAAAGAAAAATTTTGGTGTAGGGTGTAGCATGGATTACAGAAATGGCAACCTCAATAAGCATGCATATAAATCCAATGGTCATATTTATAATGGTAAAGGACATATAAAAGGCTGAAGTAGTCGGTAGCAGAAGCAGAAGTGGAGTAAACAAGAGAGATCCTACAATATGTTGTTCCACTGTGTAATCATAGCTATCTAATCTCTCACGAAGAGGGTTCCATTTTTGACCCCTGCAAACAATTTTAGAAACAGATAAGAATTTAAAGCCCTTATTGATTACCCAAATGGCCATATACAATTGCTTCATTAGAAAGTAAAATCTTTTATTACCTGAAAAGTCGCCACAATGCTGTTGTTGCTTGTATCTGTCTTGAATAAAGAAGGGAAATTAACCAATGCAGAGTTGACACATGTGTTGTTGAAATAGTAATAACATCAACTGTCAATGAAGCAGGGGTTGTGAACCCCCAAAAAACTCCAGATATAGCCAGACCTTTAAGGAAAAAAATGAAAACAGAATGCATGGAGCCCCATAATGTAGACCAAATTTGAATTGTGTTAAGAGAAAATGTGCCAAGGACTCCTGCAAGCTCGGTGTTTAACTTAAAACCAGCAGGGTTTCCCATTAATCGTGCACAACTTATTAGCCACCAGTTGTTTGTTATATCACCAGTGATGGTTGAAATCAATAAACAAACAGAATCTGCATGGCTCAGCAATGCAAGACCAAATAGGTTCCCAAACAGCATGTCAATAACTACACTTAACCACATGGAATGTTTGAGTAGTGAAGCTTTTTCTGCATACTCCACACATGATTCAGACCTTACACACACAATCATATAAAAGCAGTGAGCAGACATATTAAAGATCCAAAAACTACTTTAAGCAAGCAAGAACTAATCGCACTTCAAGATTCAAAACAATTATTACCTGGAATCATTGTTGTGAAGGAAGATTGGCCAGTACAAGATTTGACAACATCGAACATGAATGTTCTTCCAAGTGCGACTGAATAGACTTTCAAATACGGCGTATGAAGAATCTGATCCATGGCTTAATAGGAAATGAAATAGCTGGAGAACTATGTACACTGATGTGGAAACTGTGGCAACACACACAGCCAACAGTTGCCATATAATAGTGATACACCTGGAAATCAGAACACTAATGACCAACAAGTAAACAGAATAAGTTGCAATGGGTGACACTAGAGTAAAGAGATTACATGTACACACAATGAAACCAAAGTGCATGTCTTTTAGGTGACACTCGTTCTTCAAAGAATGAGGTGGCAGCAGCAGCACAATTGGTGGCAAGAATCACAGCATCCTATACACACAATCCCAGAAATACACTACAATTAGGCAAAATGCAAAAGCATATAGCAATACAACATATGGATAAAATGTTACCAAGTCAAGAACGGATTTCTTTTGGCTGAGGTCTTCCACCCATTTAGGTTTTCTTGAAATGGTTTTAGCATTCTCAGAAGAATGTTGGGAACCTAAATAGAAATGATGACGACCAAATCTAGGGGTTCCGTAGATTACTATCTGATTTAGAACAATAAACAGTAATCAAGATACAAACACATTCTTGATAGTGATGCATGTGTAAAGTACATATGGTCATATGCAGTTTAGGTTTTCATGACTTACATACGTGAAGATCAAGATCGGAAGCAACTTGCATATCCCAATGTATGTGATGTAATTTAGGAACCCAGCCCAAATTTCGATTGATGTAGGTATAAGAACCATACACAAGTTGGCCTGGGCAGCTTTCTGTACCAGTTTTATACTGTTCTAGAAATCCATCAACTTCATGGCATCCACAGATCCACTGTCCGCTTCTATCTTTTAATATTTTCTGTTCATTGTGTGGACCTGAATTTCGAGGTATGCTTCTGGTTTGGCTATAATCTTCTGCTGATTCCCTATCCATATTCAACTCACCATTGCTAGAAGAATCTGCTGAGCAATAACCCAACATAGAGAGCAAACATCTGTTTTGTAAAGACGTTGGCATTCTCTTATTAATCTTGTGAAGTATCCCCTGCACATGGTAAATTAATTTTGTTCATCTATCAGAAATATCCAAATAAATTATAGCAGGTAATAGACTTGATGCCAATTCTTAAGTTCATTATCAGGTTCACACTTCAAATATACCAGGTAATCACTAGATACATACAAGGAAGTTGGAAGCCTAATTCTAGAGATCCATTGTTCAAATACATAGTCTGGTACTCTATTTACTAAATTTGCATGTTACAAGTAGCATATTGAAGAATTTGATGTATAAGGACAGAGCTTCTTCTTGCATTTAATGCTCAGTTGTGCAAATTCTGCACACAAATTTCATGCTGTAGCTTCACCTACAATTTTGTTCACTTGGTAACGTTGACATCGACTATATTTATATGATGTTATAGCATAATACTAATGAATATCGATATATGAATAAACAAAACTCTCGACAATAGAAAGTTTTCCAACCAAAATTGCCTTTATTCTCTCTAATGACTATTACACAGGAATGCCATTCAGCAACGGAACTACTTGCATCATGAAGCATTAACCAAACACACAAACTCATTGTATATCTCATCAGACGTCTTTTCCCCACTCATGGTCAGTCAATAAATCCTGAGACAGATTAAAATTAAGTCTTGGACCATCACAAGGAATCACGTTTGTTTTCAGGATCAATTACCAAGGGTTCCACTATCAAAGAACTGTAAGCAACACATCAAGCAATGATCTATATAACCTAATTTTGACAAGAACTCTAAAACCGTCAAATAATGTCATATACAGTGTCTCACTGAAGAGTGTTCCTCAAGACCTCAATTCAATCATTCAAACCACAAGTGATAAAACGAATCAAAGTGCATACATCTGCTAACAGAAATGTAAACCTAGCAGCTTAATCGAGAAGTCTCAACATAACAAAGCTGAAAAGTTTTGATACCTCGAGATCAGATCCGATAGAAGAGAAGACAGCCTCATCAATCGCAAACGCTACGACAATCTCAAGAGGAACATATGCAGAGTAGGAAGAAGAAGATGATGATGATGATGATGATGAAAGGAACCAACCGAACAAGAAGGTGGAGGAGTGAGGTTTGGCTGTGGGCGATAGATGACGAGGCCACCAAACCCTACACTTTCTCTTCATGGTTTCAGAATAATGGTGTCTCACACAACTCCGACGGGCTCATGGTGGTTCATACGGAGGCGGTAGACGACGGAGGAGATGAGTTGCAGAGGCTCAGTGTTGGATTTTGGGATCAATGGGCCGTCGTTAACTTACTTGTGCTGTTGTGCAAAATGCAATAAGACATCTTGAAGACTTGAAGGCTGAAGCCCCACAAAATGGGCTGGGCCGTATATTCTCTCGCATACAAGGATACAAAACAATAATAAGAGGTAGAGATAAAAGGTGCAAAAACCGGTTCTATTCTGAAACTGGGTCGGGTTGTGTTTAAAGAAATCCAAATTGGATTTCATCGGGTCGGGTCTAAACTAGCTTCAAGAGGATAAAATGATAATTGAAAAAAAGTGGGTTTAAACAAGCCTGGGTTAGGACCGAGTTGGTGAGAACCCATCTCTAATTAAAGGTGTACGAAGAAATGGTTTCTGAACGACGAAACTACAAATCTAGGTAGCTTAAAATGAAGACTTTAGTGTTTGATTTTCAATAAAGTTAAAGTATGCACTTATTGATACAGTAACAACTGAGCATATCTAGCTAGTCGAAATACATGTCTTACTCGTACTAAATTTATACCAAATACATATTATACTATATATTAAAAAAACATGTCGGTTGCTACAGTGTCACCTTCGTACTCTTATGCACAATATACGATGTTTGTAACTTTGCTTTATGTGCTTGATTTGCCTTACACGTGTTCATGAGGTGTTTATATCATCCGCATACTACCACTTCTAACACCTTCCCAACTTCCTCTTTGTCAATCTTTGTTTCCCTCTTTAATCATCCCTTGTGCTCTTCGGTTCGACGAGAGGATGTTAGAGCGAAGCTTGGACATGGTTCTGTCATTGAGTTTGCAACCAAGCATGATTGATTAAAATTACATAATATTTCAGAAACTAGGTTGATAATTGCTTATGTCGTATAAGTGAGAAACAACCTAAATATAGCTAAAAGATCAGTCATAAAAAGTATTTGCAACTATGGCAGTAAATTTTCAGTTTTTGGCATTGGGAGTATTTATCAATGCAATTGAATAAATGACAAATCAATCCTCTTAAATGATTGTAGAAGGGTCTATATAAGTCAACCAAGAAGTTATACGATGAATCAGTTTGAATGTGAAAAGAAAATAGATTAAGTTGATTAATTGTTTACGTGAATTAGGAGATAATTGTTCCAGTTTATTTAATTAATATTTTTATATTATCAGGAGCTAAGGTTAGAGAAGGATGCAAGTTATTCTAGTATAAATAAGGGTTATGATCATTGTTTTGATATGTGATTTTTAGTTTCTAACACTACCAATTAAAAGAAGCTTTAGGGTTTCCATAATATATCAGTTGCTTTTAGCATGATTGATACCAATTAGAGCCAACGTAATAATGTTAGAATAAATTAAATAGATACATGTATGTCCTCAAAGTGAAATTTGATCTTTGATAGATTGTCTCCTACTAATCCCAACTCAAATTGGATCTTTCAAATCTCATGAAGAAAGTTCCATTTCTACCAAAGAAAATATGTTGATTATACATTAGATTTTGCCTCTGTAATAAATACTCATTCACTTTTTTATAAACACACACCTCTTATTATTATCAAATATGGACGGATTACTAAATCTAGGCTTCACCCATGCATAAAAAAGAAAACAATGAATTCTATATGCAATCAAAGGTATAATTTCAACAACACGAGCTGTGTACATCATGCTTCGTTCGCTTCTTTCTTCATGTTAACCCGTTATTGTTCAACCTCTCTAGTGAGAACGTAGGATGCAACTGACCTCAGGCCAAAGCTAGGATGTGAGTGGGTTAAAACTTAAATTATAAAACGATGGTTGTTTGAACTAGTACGACTCTTTTTATTAATAAGAACTTTAAGAACTACCATATGAAAACTTTCAACCCTAACATGTATTTTTACTAACTACGTCTAGTTAAAATATAACTAAAACTTGAAACATAAAACGACACAAATTAAGAATTTAAATAATAAACATAGGCTTAAACTTTATCTCTTTCTCATCTTCAGGAGTCTTGCACGCCAACCTGGACTCTCCTACTGTATCAAATTGCAACTCGATCGGATTTTCACCAAAAGCCATAGCCAGCGGCAACTCAAAGGGAAGAAGTTTTAGCTTCGACTCCAAGTACTTGAACTAACAAGGGCACTAGGACTACAATACTAGAGATGACACAAGAACAACTAGAACTAGTAGCCACTAAGGAGATGCACAAATAGTTATCTTTAGTTTCTTGAATTCCACACAATCCGAAGGTGCACAAGTCATTTTTTGCCCTCGCAAGACCATCACATTGTACACAGATTAAAAGTTCTTGATCAGTCATTGAACGAATTGGACTCAACTGAAAGATTGATCATATATATCTGTAACAATCTAGCACAACTGAAAACACAACAACACTTCTTAAACCATTGTGTAGAGTTGTTTAGAATCTATCACATTTATTCCTTGGACTAAGCATACGATTCTACAATGTGTGTCACGCAATTGCATTATACTTTTAATGTGTTATCATTACTCATATACTGAATTTGAAAGTGAAAGCACTTGATCAAATCAGTCATAGTTAAGGCTGATTATGATAATAGATCATATATATTGAGCATTGACTAGTTTACTTGCCTTTTATAAAGTTGTAGCTAATAACATGAGAATGGATGTAAATATGCTTTATTCATAGCTTCAAACCACATAAGATAGAACTTCATTTCATGACACATACCATAAGCATTAAAACTTAAAACCTGCAAAATAGAAAATGACCAACATCTGTATCATGATCCCACACACACAAGCACCATATAATAACTCAAGCTAAAGATTGGAACCCATCAGCCGCTTCCCATGTTTAGGCCTCTGTGCCGATGAACCAACACCATCTGACGCTTGGTTGGTTAGACTTGATCCATCTCCAGTTCCTGCTTCAGGTGGCGGTTCCTCCTCCTCTAGAGGGACATCAATATCAACACCAAATAACCTTATCCTACGCATAGGCCGATGAATTACTTGCACTTCATTTTCTTCACAAGGAATGTTTACACCAAGTACTGATGGCTCAATGGAACCAGAACTACCATCGACACGTGGTGCAATGCTGCTACTTCCAGCTGCTGCATCCTTACCATGTTTGAGTTTTTTTGTAGCTTCTGGTCCTGGAGCATCACCACTGCCTCCATCCTGAGATAAACCACCTAGTTCTTGGCTGCTTTGTCGCTTCCTACCATGTGTGGTTGTCATCGGATTGTGTTGAATTTGAGTAGCATTTGTGGTTCCCCCTCCCAGTGCAACTGCAGTGTCAATGCCACTTCCCCCATCAGGAACTTCAAATGCAACCTGTTGTATTAAGTCATCATGATTACCTTCGGTATGAGCAACAATACCTGTTTCAATAGCAAGATCTGTGGAGCGCCCACCGCCAACATTACCAACGTCACCAATATTGACACTACCTCCTTGGTGAATCACTTGAGATAGCACACCTGCAGGATTTGTTGGTGGATCATCTTGGGTCAAGTGTTCTCCAACTCCACCAAAAACAGGTGCATTGCCGCTGCCTCTGCCCTCCTTTCTAGCACCGATCCCACCATGAACCGTCGTAGATACCTCCATTGGCCTTTTTCCTTTGTGGTCTTGATCTCCTACTACATTTGCAATAACTCCACCACTTCCATCACCATCCTCTTCAATTGCAGCCTCTTTCCCTTGTTCATAGTGATCTTCAAGGTTTGTTACAGGATCAACTTCAGCCACTTGTTCTCCATCATCTATCATGGATACAACATCATCCACTAAATTATTGACTTCATTGATCTTCCCTTCTTCAACAGTTTCACTGTTTCGCATGATTTCATCGCCATCTGCATCTAGCATTGCAGCCATCAGCCCATCATTCTCTTCACCTTCAATTTTTCCACCATTTTTAAACTCAACTGTAGTGCCAATGGGAGACTGACTGCTGCTGCCTTCAACAACAGTTACAGTGTCAACTCCTTGCACTTGTTTTTCATCATCAACAATATCAGGTGTATAATTACTACCTCCATCATGAGAACTCTTATCACCACCACCTTCATTTTCTGTCACATCTTCAGTTTCTTCAGCTTGTTTAACATCACCAACAGCGCCACCTTCACCGTCATTGACACCACCACCACCACCACCATGTTCCATGAGTTCTTTTGATTCATCAGCTTGTTTTCCACCATCAACAGCAGCACCATCAGGTGCACTGTTGTTGTTGCCGCCACCACCATCATGTTCCATAAGCTCCTTTAATTCCTCTACTTGTTCTCCACCACCACCAACACCAGATCTACCATCCTTGCCAACAGCAGCACCACCACCTTCAAGTTCTGTCACCACAACATCACCACCTCCGCCACCGCTGCCGCCACCTTCCATAACCACCTTCATCTCAACAGCTTGTTTTTCAGCACCACCAGCACCCGATCCACCCTCCACCGAGTCACCTACCCATTGTCTGCACCACAACAAAAAAATATCAAACCCTAGAGTTGGTCTAAAAACCCTACTTTCTTCTTGGATCTGATTAAAAATGTAAAATTTATTACCAAAAACGAGAGATTTATATATAATAATAAAAACCAGGTGCTGAATTAATTGCAAATGAAATTCGTAACCGATGTGAGTTGAATATTGAAATTATCAAGTTAAACACACACACACACACACCCCACACACACACACACACACCAACAAATAAAAGATAACACACACATTCACACGTAAAAGTAAAAGAATTAAACTTTAAACACACAAATTAACCTCTTAATCAGTAAATCGTTGTCGGATGATATCTTCGCAATCAAAAAGGTGTCTGCTTGATTCTCCTCATCGCCGGCGTCTATGAAGCTCCGATCATCATAATCAGCATCAAGACTCATTTCGCTGGACTCATCAGAGGATAATAATCGAACCCTTTTCTTAAGAGGTAGCAATTTATCTTCATCAGGTCGATCGACCTTTGTTAACGCATCATCTTGCATCATTTTTGAAGCTTTCATGCACGATAGCTTAGAGAGAGAGAGCAAGAGAGAGAGAGAGAGAAAGAAAGAGAGAGGTGAAATGAAGGTGTTGTGAGATGGCATATATCATATATGGGTGAATGAACTTGATTAATGATTTTTAATATATTTCTTAATGAAATAAAATTTAAATGTATTAGCTAAAATCCAAGGCGGGAGTAATTAATTTGTCTGTAAGTAATGAATTCATTCAAAGAAAATGATAAATAAAAAACCAATATTACTATTTGCACATAAAAAATATATGGACTAGCATTCTTTTGAGTATACCGTTATAAAAGAAAAGGTGATTTTTTTTAAATAATAGAGTTATGTTTTGCTAGTGATTGCCTAAGTCTATCACCAAAAAGTTATTATTTACGGACTATCTTCGTTGATGATTACCAACAGATATTAAACTCAATAAACTTTAAAAATTAAATAAAAGTAGAATTTTTTGATAACTTGTGGTGATTATTGATAAATATCAAACCCTATAATGATAAGATGATTACGCGTTGACGTATTACTGATAAAACACTGAGACTGTTAAGCCATCATAAAGGCATAGGAATTTTGTTAGTAACATTACATATCTAAGGAATAACCACCAACTTGTTATATAAACTCTAAAAATTGATAGATTGTAATAATTGTATTGTTAGTATATTATTAGGATAATTTAATCTTTGTTTATATGAACGTGTCACTCTTGTTCCTAGGTCGAGCATTACAATGTCGCCTCTTACATGATTTAACGACCCAAATGTTTTCAAACTTGTACAATAACCACATACACTATACTACATTTATTTAGAGGTGGAAGGCGTTCAATATATATCTACATATCCCTAAGTATATCACCAAAGAGACAATATTGACAAACTATCTTCGTCGGTGATTACTAACAAATATCAAAGTCGGCAATCCTAAAAAGTAAATGAAAGTGGAATTTTATAGTATCTTTTTGGTGATGATTGACGGATGTCAAAACCTGTAAAGATAAGATCATTACCGACAGAATACTGATGGAACATGAAAACTGTTAAGCCACCATTTAGGCATAGAAACTTTGATAGCAATAATCATGTATCCAAAGAATAAACATCAGCTTGCTATACAAACCCTAAAAGTTGATAGATTGTAATAATTTGATTATTAATGTATCTTTGATTATGTAAACAAGTCACTCTTGTTCCTAGGTCATGCATTACAATGTTGCCTATTACAAGACTTAACAACCCTAATGTTAAGTTTTCAAACTAACTCAATAACATATATAGTATAATACATTTATTTAGAGGTGTAAGGGAGTTCAAGATCTACATATCCCTAAATATATAACCAAAAAGATATTCTCGAAAAACTATCTACATTTATAATTACTAACAGATATCAAACTCAACAAACCCTAAAAGTAAATAAAGTAGAAATTTATAATATCTTTGTGGTGATTATTAGCGGATGTCAAACCCTATAAAGGTAAGATGATTATAGATGGACTACTAAGGGAACATAGAGACTATTAACCCACCGTTCAAGCATAGAAATTTTGTTAGTAATAGTTACGTATCCAAGGAATTGCCACCAACTTGCCATACTAACCCTAAAAGTTAATAGATTTTAATAATTTGATTATTAATGTATCATTAGGATAATTCAATATTTGACTATGCAAATGTGTCACTTTTGTTCCTAGGTTGGCCTTCGCGACATGACTTTACAACCCTAAGGTTAAGTTTCAAACCAACTCAATAACCGTATATACTATAATACATTTATTAAGGGCATTCAAGATTTGCATATGCCTAAGAATATCATTAAAGATATATTCTTGAAAAACTCTCTATCGGTGATTACTAACATATATCATACTCAACAAATCCTAAAAGGTAAATAATAGTGAAAACTTATTATATCTTTGTAATGATTGTTGACGGATATTAATCCTTATAAAGGTAAGATGATTACTGATGACGTATTACCGATAATAAACCACCATATTGGCATAGAATTTGTGTTAGTAAGGATTATGTATCTAAGCAAGAGACACCAACTTTCTGTATAAACCCTAAAAATAGATTGTAATAATTTGATTATTAATGTATCATTAGGATAATTCAATCGCTGATTATGTAAACATGTCACTCTTGTTCCTAGCTAGGTTAACCATTACAATGGCGCCTATTACGTAACATAACAACCCTAAGGTTTTCCAACTTAATCAATAACCATATATAGTATAATACATTTATTTAGAGGTGGAAGGGCGCTCAATATTTAAATACCCTTAAGTATATAACTAAAGAGATATTATTGACAAACTATCTCCCTCGGTGATTACTGACAAATATCAAACTCACCAGCCTTAAAAAGTGAATAAAAATGAAAACTTATAATACGGATACTAAACCCTATATAGGTAAACATAACACCAAGATCGTTAAAGCGCCATTTAGGCATAGATATTTTGTTAGTAACAATTAGGTGTCCAAGGAATAACCACTAGCTTGCTCTATACACCCTAAAAATTAATACATTGTAATAATCTAAATATTAATGTATCATTAGGTAATTCAGTCTTTAATTATGTAAAATTGTCACTCTTGTTCCTAGGTCAACCGTTACAATGACACATCTTACATAATGTAACAACCCTAAGGTTTTCAAACTTACTCAATAACGATATATAGCATAATACATGTATTAAGATCCAGGTGGAATGGCATTCAACATCTACATATCCCTAATTATATAACCAAAGAGATATTATTGACAAACTATCTCCCTTGATAATTACTAACATATATTAAACTCATCAAACCCTAAAAAGTGAATAAAAATGGAAACTTATAATATCTTTGTGGTGATTATTTTTCGATATCAAACCCTACATAGGTAAACGAAATACTGAGACCGTTAAGCTGCCATTTAAGTATAGAAATTTTGATAGTAACATTTATGTATCCAAGGAATAACCACCAGCTTGTTATATAAACCCTAAGTTGATACATTATAATAATCTAATTATTAATGTAGTATTAATGTATCATTAGGATAATTCAATCTTTGATTATGCATGGAAACATATCCCTCTTGTTCCTAGGTTATGCCTTAAAATGTCGCCTCTTACATGAAAACAACCCTAAGGTTAAATTTTCAAACTAACTCAATAACCGTATGTACTACAATACATTTATTTAGAGGTTAAATATCTACATATCTCTAAGTATATCACCAAATAGATATTATCGACAAACTATATCTATCAATAATTATTAACATATATCAAACTCCACAAACCTTAATAAGTAAATAAAAAAGAAAGTTATAATATCTAAGTGGTAATTATTGACAGATATCAAACCCTATAAATGTAATATGGTTACCGCTAATGGATTACTGATAGAACGCTGAGACCATTAAAACTTGACACCACCATTTAGGTATAGAAATTTTGTTAGTAACAACTATGTATCTAAGGAATAGTCATTTGTTATATAAATCCTAAATACTTGATAGATTGTAATAGTTTGATTGCTAATGTATCATCATGATAATTCAATCTTTGAATATGTAAATGTGTCACTCTTCTTCCTAGGTTGGGCGTACACAATGTCACATCTTGCATGACTTAACAGCCCTAAGGTTTTCAAAGTTACTCAATATCCATATATGCTATAATACATTTATTTAGAGTTGGAGGTGCGTTGAATATCTACATATCCCTAAATATATCACCAAAGAGATATTATCGACAAACTATCTCCGTCGATGATTGATGATAGATATCAAACTCAGCAAACCCTAAAAAGCAATAAAAGTGTAAATTTATAATATTTTTATGGTGATTACTAATGGATATCAAACCCTATAAAGGTAAGATCATCACCTAAAGATTATTGATGGAACACTGAGACCGTCAAGCCACCATTTAGACATAGAAATTTTGTTACGAACAATTACGAATTCGAGAAAAGGCTACCAACTTGCTATAAACCCTAAAACTTGATAGATTGTAATAATATTTATTTTTAATTTATCATTATGAAAATAAATAGTGTTAACTCTCAATTAGTAAGAAATAATTAAAGAAAAATAAAAACTTAAAGTTGGAAGTGTTTGTAAACATATTTTGAATTGGGATTAATCACGACAAATGAATGAAAATTTAAATTATTAAAATAAAATAACCTTTTTAGAATGTTAATAATTTTTTGGTATGTGATTATAATCCAAACATAACATTTTGGTTCTTTGATATAATTATCTTATTACAAGCAATAGTACTAGCGATATAATTGATAGTATTGAAGATATATCTTCTGTTTTTTATAGAAAATGTCATCATATTTTTCCAATCAACGATAAGAAAAGAGGCAACAAGAAGTATTATTTTATTTTTTTTTGTTTAATTATGTATTTTTTAATTAATAAAATACTAAATGGTGTTGTTACATAAATGTTATTTAATGAAATGTTATTTTAATTGTATTAATTATCTTATTGTTTATATTATATCTTATGTACTTGTAAAGTTCATTGTCGCATTGATTTTGTACGATCAGAACTGACATGATTTGAAAATCAAAATTTGTTTAAAAAATCACAAATCCCAAATTCTGATTACTAATCAGTTGTGACATACGGTTTAAGACTTCCATTTAATTTACTAAGCTTTCTATTTTTATTTTGTGAAACTTAAGTTGAATTAATGATGAATTTTGTTATGGTTTTTCATCTTAACTTTATTTCTTAAATCATGAATGAAATTAGTAATGAGGTTATCAAATTGATTGAAATTTAGTAGAATTTATCTCTATATGATTTATATAACAAATTTTGATCATATTTTATGGGTCCGGTTAAATAGACACTACAATATTTTAATTCAACACCCCAAAATTTCTATACGTGTCCTATAACCCCATAGGCGTCATATAAGGGGATCGTATATGGCTATATGTGTCGTATAGGGCTATATGTGTCGTATAGGGCTATATGTGTCGTATAGGGCTATATGTGTCGTATAGGGCTATATGTGTCGTATAGTCCTCTAACAACCCTTGAATTTTTCCTTGTAGTCAGTGTCAAAATTCGATATACGCATCGTATAGAAATTGTTTCCGATTCACCGGATCTTACCTATTTCGAAAAAAGTCAATAAAAATCAAGATATGCACTAACTTATTTAATCATTTTATATTAGTATTTATTCCGATTCTTTTCAAAATCATTCAAATATTCAAAACAAAAAGTTACAATTGGTCAAATGATATGACCAAGTGGCATTAAAAACGAATACTTTATACGTGTTGTATAGTGGGGATCGTATAGGGTTATTGGGGCGTATAGCTCTCTGACAGCCCCCTAGATTTTTCTTGTTTTCAATGTATTTGATTATATACACCACGTATGAACCCATACATCCGGTTGGGTGTCTGTATATTAGGTTGTTTCAATATATTATACCATCTTATACCTATTTCGATACAGATTTCAGTGGAATAAATTATATATTATTTTTAATTTTATTGCAAAAGTGGCTTATAATGATTTAGATCCTTTTGATAGTATAGTAATATTTTCCAATACTTTATCATAAGAAATTTTAGATGTTAAACATTGAAACATTTCAAAAGTTCTTATGTATTGAATTTTGATAATGTTTTGACTGATTCTTTGACATCTTCAACAAATTTCTTACTAGTATTTATGTTCTGAATCTTCTATGTTGATTTAATTTCATTTTAATTTACTAAGGTGTATTAGTTCTATTTTTTTTTCTATTTAATATATGTATGTAATAAGGTAATACATATATACAATATTTACACAAATATGTAATACCTTTTGACATGATTTATGGCATACATGCAATAATACATTACATTTATGTGATTGGTTATTTACATATATACTAGGTTATTGTATATATGTAATATGATATTATATTACCTATATTTAATGGGTTATTACATCGATATAATAGGTTATATACTTTATATATATATATATATACACACACACACAAGTTGGTGTGACCCTGCTATGCGGCGAGGGTTATAAAAATTAAAAGATTTAATTCAGATGATTTATACGTTAGTAATAACTACCCGAAAAAATTGTTAATTTTACTAAAATTAACAAACTCTATTGTAAACTAGATAAAAGAAAATTTGTTATGACTCAAAGGCTTAGATAAAAAACTTAAAAATGTTCAAATGATTAGATGTAATTTGACATAACTCGAAGGCTTAAGTATAAAGTTTAAAAAGAGTACAAGTGATTAAATATAAATTTAACATAACTTGAATGTTTAAATATAAAATTTTAAATAAAAAAGACAAAATGAGTAGGTCGCCATTTGGGAAAAAAACAAAGGTAAAAAGTATTGTGTTTAGTTTCAGAAAATCCTTAAGGTTTAGATTTAGAATTTTAAATAAAAAAGAAAGAAACAAAGAAAGTAGGTTTTTTATTAGTATAAAAAAAGTTATTATGGTAACATTAAGAAAACCTACACTACATATAATTTTTCTGATTGTTATGTATAATGATGTGACGGGTATTATCTAACCTCTCTTCCGACGTGTCTTAAACATTAATATATATGGATATTTTTGTTATTATTATTATTATTATAACTATGTAAATATTTAATAATTATATACTTAAGTGTTTAAATAAAATAATACTTAAAACATATAGTATTAAGTTTTAAAAATATAAATAATAAATGTATATATTTTAATATTAACTTAAAATAATATAAATTAGATAATACTTCAAATTAATGTGTATTAAATCATTTATATAATACTTATACTTTATTTTAAAAAGTTATATTAGGTGTATTAGATTTTTGAGTAAAATTACAAGTGTGTAATCATCAAATTCTTTATATAATAGTATAGATAATATGGATATACATTATTATTATCATCATTACCATAAAATTATTTAGTAATTATATAGTTAAGTATTCAAATAAAATAATATTTATTTATAAGTTTAATTATTATTATTATTATTATTATTATTATTATTTTAAAGGTATTTAGTAATTATATAGTTAATTATTCAAATATGATAATACCTATTAATTAATTAATATTAATTTAAAATATTATAAATAAAAAAATATATAATGTAGTGCATTAAATAATCTCACATTATTAAATAATTTATTAATAATATGCATTAAATTATGTATTAATTAGAAGAAGTTTATCAAATGATGGGCAAAATGAAATGATTGAATATAACACTTGTACCTAATACTTAATAAGTTGTATTATGTGTCTTAATTTTTTATAAAATTACATTTGAATCCTAAAGTTTTGCTTATATAATGTGTGTGCATATACATATACATAATATATATATATATATATATGTGTATATATATATATATATTTGTGTATATATATGTATGTTAGTATGTATATATATTGTGTATGTTATATATATGTAATATATATAACTTTGACAAATAGATGGTTCTTTGAAGCGACAGATTACTATTTTTCATTTTTATAAAAATTTATTTCTTTTTTCATGTTGAACTTTATTATAAGTTATATTGTTCTAGTATCATGAGAAAATTTTAGAAGTTATGTACATCATTGATCATCTTAATCAAATTAATTATGAATTTAAAAGTCTGGTTCTTGTGAAAAAGTTACAGGCTTATGCATTGGTGTGAGAGGAACAAAAGCAACAAGAACCGACTCAATTCGAAAAAAAAAAAAAGAATCATGCATTTTAAAGTGTTACTTTATATGATGATTACTAGTTGTTGCACGTAGGTAATAAGATATTACATGTGTGACATGATATTACATATATGTTATAACATAATATTACATACAGTAAAAAGTTACTATAAAAATGTTTATATTATATCTATATGTGATTGTATGTAACATGTGTAGTATTTTTATTTGATTTATAAAATAATTTTATTATACAGGAAGCGATTAAATTGATATTTGATGTTAAATTGTTTTCAATTATTTTATAATAAACAAATTGAATATTGTAAATGCATTTTATGTTTGAATAATTTATATATATATATATATATATATATATATATTACACAAATATAATTATTTGTCACGTATATGTAATATCATATTACAAATGATCATGAGCAAATATGAAATTATATACATGTAATACCAATATACTATATATATAAGGATAATTATACGTGTTGAATATATTTATTTATATGTAATATCAACAATTACAGGTATGCTTGTATTATATAAGAAGTGATTTACTGAATATTTAATCACAAATGTAATTTTTTTTTCATTTATTTATGATAGAATATATTTTTTTTCTTGAATTCTTAAAATGTGTTTTTATTGTTAGTAATGATGCCCTCCCTAACGATTATACTTTTCTGTCAAAATATTAAATAACATGATAAGTTTGAACAAATGTATACTATATTTGGAGATCTATATTAGACTATCATTCTATATTTTCAAATAAATTACATTGAATAAATGTTTAGACGAGTAACTAAACAAGCAAGTTGTGTATGTTAAACATGTGTAATTATTTCATATTACATAATAAGAAAAATTACATTCAAGATTATATTCATGTATGTAGGTATGTAATTTGTTCTTACATGTATGTTTTACAAAAATGGTTAGGGGGAGTTTTTACTAAATTAGGTAACTTTTAAAATTATTGGACAAAATTTATTACATATATGCAAATGTAACGATGGACGTTCGAGATAACTATAACGGAATTAAAGGTAAAAATACGGTCTATTTAGTGGTGTAAATTTTATAAATAAAAAACATTGTATAAAAAAGTTATGAAGGTTATAGAATTATAAGGAAGAATATTTTTTTTTAAAAGAGGGGGAAATAAATAGGATGATTAGTTGCTTAAAAAGTGTGGTGAATGAGTTTTTTTTACCATTTAACATTTCTATTTTTTTAAAGATAATGACGCATGTCATTCTTCTATTAGTTTAAAATGGTATAAGGGTTAGTCGTTAAGGGTGGTTAGCAATTTATCTTTTCCATTTCTCTCATATATGAAACCTAATAGGACCTAGGCATTTTTGTACTCAGTTACATTGTACCTTCAGGACAACTTTCAACAAAGATATGTGTATAACAAATTTGATACTTCTAGTTGAAGAATTTTTATTTGTCTATTTATATGTAGATGACATTTGATTTTCATCATTAGCACAAAACAAAGAAGTTTTCATCTATCATTTCAATGAAATGGGAGGATGAGTGTTCCTAGGCATCAGGATAAAAAGCATGAGAATAAAAAAGGTTACTATTTAAGCTTATCATATTGATAAAATGTTAAGGAAATTAATTATGAAGATTCTTCTTCTATAAGCACTTCTAATCCTTTTATAGATCATAATGTAAAGTTTGTTATAACATATGTTGCTGAAAAGCAAAGTAGTTATACTAGTAAATCAAGTAAACATAATTGACAAGTTATAAGACATGTACGGAACTACAGATCAAGTATCCAAGGAAATCACATTATGATTTGATATACTTTGCATTGCCGTTACTTCTTGAAGGTTATTCTGATCCAAGTTGAATACGAATATGAAATATCAATCCTCAAGAAGTGGATGGATCTATGATAAGTGTGTTGTGGGATGGAGAATCACCGAGTTTGAATCTTACTCCCCCCATTTCAATATCTTTGTTTTTTTAATTCGATTTGATTTGGGTTTATAAATATCAATTGTGAATTTTTCAACAAGTAAGGCTTAAAGGAGTTGATTCGCACTCATTTGTACAAGAGAACCCACCAAGGTACCCCCAAAACCACACACCAAAAAAAATGTAGTTTCATTGTGTTTTTTCCTTTAATGTTTTTCTTATTCTAAAATAAAAAATTCTTTGTATTCTTGTGTTTCTACAAATTTTTTGTTCATTCTAATGGTTTTTTCTTTACGTTGATCTTTGTTTGTGTATTGATGTTTAAGTATTGTTTCTTTAAATGGTTTCGTTCAACAAGTTAACTCTTTTATAATTTAACGGAATTTTTTTGCCGCATTACAACTAGGGTTGTTCAAATAGTTCGGCGTTCGAAACTCGCTCGAACTCATTCGAAAAAAGTTTGGATTTTTGCTCATTCGAATTTTGGCTCGGTTGTAAACGAACCGAGCACGAGCAAAGGTACGCTCGTTCGTCGCTCGCTCGGTTTCGCTCGAATAACTTTTTAGATTTAGTTTTTATATATTATATAATTCTGAATCTATTTAGTTATTTACCACCTATCACTATTTTAATTACTTAGTTAAAAATTTAACAACCCTAAGTGTAAAGCTTTAATTATCTAATAAAATCATCATTTCGTATTTCAAAATCATTTCATCATTCCACCCATTACAACTTCTCGTTTGTCCCCTGTATCCCCCACCTCCCTACCGACTGCCGAGGCGTTGACCTCCGGCACTCAGACAAGTAACCCATGACCTCCAACACTCTGACATTCGACCACGACCTTCGGCAGTCCGACATGCAATAGTTTGATTGTGCATCCCGCCTTTGACAATCAACCTCTGAAGTCTGAAGTCCGACTTTGTTTAAAGCCTGACATTGTTCAGTTGTTCCTAATTGTGATATCTTAATGTTAGATTTTTTTTATAATTTGGTTCTTAAAGAACATTTACACAAGCATTGGTGAAAATACTATGGTTGGAACATAAAATTTTAAACTTTTGAATTAATTAGTAGTTTTGTTTTAAATTATAACACGAAACCAAACAAAACCGAACAAAACAGAGCGCTCGGTTTAAAACCGAACCGAGTTCGAGCATGAAGTTTGCGCTTGAATTCGTAAATTCGGACCGAACCGAGCCGCTCGGTTTAAAACTGAACCGAGTTCGAGCGGAGCTGCGTTCGGTTTGGTTCGGTTCGTGAACAACCCTAATTACAACAGGCAGATCACAATTCAATAAAAAAATCAAACTTAAAGAGACAACACATACTCTCAAAATTGTATATATTATTTATCTCCATAGTCGGTTACTACAGTTTCCGAGTACAAGCTATATGATACAACTTTGCAATTTAGGGCTAAAAATTAAAATGAATTTTTTTTATATTTTGACAAGTTATATACAATTATTACAACAAAGAAACAGAGGTTGGAGAGAAGCCTAACACTTGGGAAACCGAGGTTGCTAGTTCACGTCGAGGCCCTCCTTTTTTGCCTGTTTAGATTGAAATGTATCTTTTATCCTTCTCATTAACTATCATATACAATTGTTGTGTGCCGAAAAGATGTTCAAGTAGTTTGTTTGCGGTTATTATTCATGTTAAATCTAGGATATCTATATTTGATGATACGTTATTATTCAGATTGTTAGTCAATTGGACTTTTTCACTATATCTCTAATGCCAACGATGTAGGAAGGGGGCGCGAATGCCAAAGCAAAAGCAACGGGTAAAGCTAATCTTTTTCTTATGAAAAAACCCCAGTTTTAAAACTCGTTATACGCCTAAAAAACGTTGAGCCACCACAGCTCATGCCCAGTGCGTTAACCCATCTCTCATTCAAAAAATGATGATTTTATGTTTCAACGTAAAAGCCTTTACCTTTCTTTCAGCTCAGTTCAGTTTTCACTCCAGCTATCAAACAAACTTTATGAAAATGAATCCAAAGCAGCCATTACAAGATGGTATTTTCATGTCTAAATGCAGAAACCATATTTCACTGCTTTCAAACAAGCTCAAACTTTACATTGTTCACATCTTTATCGGCTGCAAATTCAGACTCCGGGTGGAGAAATGCTCACAGCAGATCAAAATGGGAGTATTTGAGCTGGATAGTAAACTGAACATCCAGCTAGTAAAGACCAACCTTTGCTTATGCTACCTCCTTAGAGCACCATAGTTCCTTGTCACCTGCACAGATGGCAGTTAGATTGAACGAAATAACCACTCAATTATGAATTACTTCAATCATACAATCAGAAATATGAGAAATATGACGAGGTGACAAAATAGGTTGGTTGATCAAACAAAATGAGCTATTCGTGCCCGGTTGGGTTAGGTTGACCTGTTTTTCCGTCCAAAACAATAGAATTAGTACATTTCAACGATTCAAATATGATTATAGAAAATTGTTAATATCAATTAGTAATCTGATTTTTTTAATAAAATGATTTATATATGATTTATAATGCTTTATGCCTTAAAGTACACTTAGGGTGACTTTCACCCATTCAATCCGTTTCCGTTCTAGCTACCTTTCATGTTTAGCTTTTAGAGATGAAAAAAAAACTCAATCGACCCTTATATAAATGTGTAAAAATTAACGCCTACTGAAATATCTGAAGTAATACAATGTGGGACCAAGTTGGTTAAAAGAAAGCGCAAGAATTTGGTAAAACAATATTTAAGTGTAACGCATCCTGCAAACCAGAACTGAAAAGGAAATCATGTGCTTAAAAAGGCATCACTTACCCTTGGTTGAGATTTGTTCATTCTCTTTGGTACATCGTCGTCATCGTCGTCATCGTCTTTACTCATCATCATCTGTTGAATTGAGGATGAAGTGTTGTCTGATTTCCTTCCCCTCTTAGCAGCAGTGGACCCCCTACCTCTTCCCCTTTTAGCACCTCTTTTCCTGCCCTTACCTTGCTGCATGCTCTCATCACCATCCTTCGAAACAATCAACGTTCATGATTTTACGTTTACCGACAAAAATGTTTCAATCATGATTTAGAAACCAATGTTATTTCAGTAATAATCTAGACATTTATGTTAACTGATATATACAGGTTTAAAGGAGCATTAATCATACAGAACTGTCACGAAGCTCGTTTATTCCATATTGGACTGGTTCATCATCCGAATCAGAATTGAAGTTCTCTTCATCAACTGCTATGCTTTGAACTGAAGCTGATGCAACAACTGATGCTGATCTGGCAGAGAAAAATGATGAATATATTAAATGGGCATGATTTGTTACCTTCACTTAGAATAAGAAACATACCAGATGCTCTTATTTCTATGATATAACATAGAAACAAATAATATAATCATGTATATTCAAAATAGGCTTATGTTCAATTGTTCATTAAACATAAATAAAAGAATGAAAAGTATA
This sequence comes from Flaveria bidentis, assembly GCA_018326385.1. Taxonomy (NCBI): domain Eukaryota; kingdom Viridiplantae; phylum Streptophyta; class Magnoliopsida; order Asterales; family Asteraceae; genus Flaveria; species Flaveria bidentis. The sequence continues at coordinate 32,828 of BJCM01069958.1, forward strand.
ATATTACCTCTCAGAACGACGAGATATTAAAGTTGCATCAAGAGTTGTCTGCTTCAAACTACTAGATCCCCTACCTCTCCCCCTTCCCCCTCTTCTTGAAGGAGCCTTAGCAACTTCAGAAACATCACGAGCAGATTTAAGCTGTTGTAATGACCCCTTTTTACCTCTGCCAGTTGACTTTGTCCCGTAAAATTGTGTAGTTTCCTCATCATCACTAAAAGAAACTGCACTTCCAGTTCCCCCAGGAGCTTTATTTATCGTATTCTGCATGAGTTTATAGACGAAAAATGTTTTGTGGTGATAAATAAACAAATTTGTAGGCCTAAACACACCAAGTTAGGATCTACTACCTCCATGGACTGAGCGCTAGATGTAAATAGTTGGTCTTCTTTGGATCTGGATCTTCCTTTCACACGCTCCTGCACATACTCTGTTTTTTTTTTAAGATGTAAACATAATACCAAACTTAGATAAAGAGTTCAGCTTCTTGCCTCTAAGCAATTTTCGACTTTCACAATTATATCTTCAACTTCAATTTTCATATTATCTGGATCACGAGATATACTTTTCTGTTTCAGGAAATATACATAGTCAGATAATCAGCAAAGAAAAATGTTCATTTAGATAAATGTTGGTAACATTAACCAAAATTTTAGAAAAATAAGTTGAAAGATTACTTACACGGGTTTCTTCAATGTTGTATTGCAAACAAGTATAAAAAGCCATCCTGTCATCCTTGTTGATAAAATTTTGTAATGCTTCATCTAGATCGTTCACAGGAAGAATCTCCATTTTCTGCAAGTATTGTTCATATTAAGAGGACAACATGATAAAGAGAATATAAAATATGGCCACAATAACGACACATACTAAAAATCCCTAGGCTTGAAGATTCACTTATTGAGGAACTGTGTAGCTTATCATATAGCATATACAAAAAGTCAAGAGATTTGACTGCGTACCAGTTGACTCTCAGCGACTAAAGCTTCAATGTTTTGTTGATTGAGTTCTTCTGGTCGAAGTCGCTCGGCATCCGTAATTTTTGCTAAAGCCAACAAGAAGTTTAACCATTATCGGGTAAGCATCATAATCAAATGTCATCAAATATTCAAATACATTCAAAAATAAAAATGATTAGCCAAAAAACATACTGTATAAAACAAAATGCAGGAAGCCATAGTATGTAACTTTACTAACCTTCACCTTGAGCTCTCTTTGAAGCTTTTGAAAAGATAAGAATATCCTGGGGATTAGCAACCTACAATTTCTATAAAATGTCATTTCTCTTAAACCATTAATAGGTTTCCATGAAATTCAATTTACACTAAATGCTACATACCTTACCCACATACTTTTGACCAAATCTTTGAGGATTAATAGTCATGAACCCAGAATAATCAACCTGACAATATAGTCACTACCTGCTTAAATCCCTTTATTATAATTATCATTTATTTCAAGTAAAATGAAGCAAGTACCTTTACACGGATAAGTGGAAGCATTGGCTTTGAATTTCTAGCATCCCTCCGGTTACATTTCTCTATCAAACTGTTTACCTAAATTAAGAGCCCCCAAGATAATGCACACAACATCATAACACCATACAACCTGCAGAATCTTCATGAACAAGAATTACTTACCACATTGTCCAAATGCTCAAGAATTGAACTTTGATCGTTCGGGTCAATGTCAGGTTCATCCTTTAATACTACCTGCATCACAGACGTTAAACATTTGAAAAGAATTAATACTATATGTGCATGTTGAACTTCATAAAGATATAAATTCATAAAGCATATTAACCTACCTCTTTATATTCAAAAGGCCTTACAGAATGTAGCGGTATCTTGGTTGGCCGATATTGATTTCCCTATATAAAGATTATATGAACAAATGGAATCCAAATAAATTTAGATAAAAAAAACGATAGCTTTTTTTAAGTTGGCTTTGTTGGAACAACCTTAATTTCTACCAAAAGTACATGCTTTGGTTTTGATTCTCCATCAATAAGTGATGTTGCAACAGAAGAGCCAGGTTGAGTAATGTGGAAACCCATACCAGGAACCTCCTGTTAAGCATTAATATTGAACTGAAGCTTTAGTCGCACTCTTACGAAATATATCAAATCAACAAAAATTATGAATTTAATTTCACCTGAGGATCAACAAGACATTCATGTTCATGCCCCCAAACTATAAAATCCAGGAACCTAGGTAAAAAATGCTCATTTATGGCATTCTTAGGATTTGTCTTCACTCTGCATATACATATACACTTTAGTGTTGACATTATGATATTGTGTCTCAAACAATGTTCCATATACATATCGATCAAATAAGGAGCAAAATATGCAGGTCATCAGATCGGGTAGCCTGTAACTTTTAGCCCAGGTTAAACTGAGTTTGTTCGGGGTTGTGCTTACCCACATACACCTCCTGAAACATTTTTTACAATTTGTAACAATTATTGTTTTAAAAAAATTGCTATTAAAATGATAATCGAACTTTTTTTTTGTTAAAGAGGCTTAGGAGGTTTACCAATTATGCACCTGAATACAGTTTGAATGACTTTCAACCTGTTTGACAGTTGACACGATAGAGATAAAACACAACCTGAATCGGCCCATTTATAGCTAAATGGCCAACATTGCCACCTCTATGGCTCTATCTATCAGGTTTAGTGACGATAATTTTATTATTCTGTATAACCTGTTTTGATGAAGTACAAGAATGTTGAACCAGTCTGACACTTGACAGTTTTCTTGAGGTTCAGGACGCATCCATTGTACAGCATGTGGAGTCTATCATTCTCAAAGGAAAAAAAGGTTAAAAATAAAATATAAAAACCAAATACTTAAAGATGTGAAAAAGGTTTGAATCAGTTATAAAATGCATAGATTTAAGATAGAAACCTGAAACATTCTATTTAGGCGTTCATCTCTAATATTTCCAAGGCCGTACAGAGCAACAGAAGTTGAACCCTGTAAGGCATGTAATATAACCATCTCATGTGATTATGCGAGTGACTTTTACTCCAATAAAATTAACAAACAATTTATTGCAGACCTTTTTAATAAGAATCGGGTAGAGAGTGATCTGCCCAACCCCAGAACCTCCAAGAACCATTTTTCCAAAATAGTTTACAAGATTGCATGCTGAAAGGATATCAACTGCAGAGAGGTTGTCCTGTAATCATATCAAGAGTTCAAAAAGGTAGCCCATCCACATTTTATCTTAGGAAATTAATGATAATGCTTCAATGTATACTAGTAAATCACAGCAAAATTTGTTGCTCGGATGACTAAAAAAATATTATCATAAGAAGAACGATGTCTCGTGTGCTATAAGAAATACCACTCCAGCAGGGTCATCATGATTTCCATGAATACTGAACACCGGCAAGCCAACATTGAAATGAGGATCTTCATAGTTTACATGACCAAACCTGTTCAGATTGACATAAAAATTATTCAATCTAGGAAGGAGTTAAAAAAAACTTGATAAAAAGGTATAGTAGCTAAAAGAGTTTTTTTTTTCACCATATTTCTAATTTTTTCCCTTTTCATGGCAAGTCGGTATAGCATAGACAGTTTAAGAAGTTTAGTGAAAGAAAAATAACTAGGACTATGCCACTAAAAATATTTTATGTACATTCAACTCAAGTCAATCACATGGACAGAGAATAATTTGGTCTAGTGTAAAGAATAATAATAGGAATAGATCATTACACATTTGCAAAATTTATAGTCTGATCACTGACAACTTGGAATTGCACTGGTTTATCATTGAGACAATGTCGACGCAGAATCTCTATCGTCTTCACTAATGTTGTCCTTGATGGCTTGTTTTCATGAAAAAGATCACCGCCAAGAAGTACGAAGTCCACCTGATATTCAGATAAAATATGAGTTCTTAACTGTATCACCAACATTGAGTGATCTTTAGATTCCATGGGTTCTTATGTGATATAATGTAAAAAAAATCATGGTTTCTTGCTTCTTACATTCTTCTGCTCTGCTATGGAGCAGATTTCTTCAAATGCTTGAAATGAGTCATGCCGGCGAACCTCGTCTTTTTCCATATATCCCAAATGACAATCAGTGGCAACAAGGACACGAACCGTGTTGCTATTATCCTCCCTATATCATACACAATAATCCATGTTTGGCATAGTATAAACACAGGAAAGTGGAGTAAACCACTAGTATAATTTGGAAAGCTTATGAAGAACCTAGGTCACATGAAAATGTGAGCAGTCCTACGAGATTTAAGGTTTAAGGACAGTTTACAAATAGTTAAGCTTTTCTCTAATTAATTGTTTACAATATCAATTCTGAATCAAAGTTTAAGAAACACACTACACAGGAAGCTAAAGTTTCTTAGAATAGTACATAGAGATAGGGGAAACAAAAAAAATGTTTAACCTTGGCAAATCACCCATGACACCGGAGTTTGAGTTGGTTAAACCCTACAATAGCACAAAGGAAATCAATGATTCGAGAAATAAAACAAACTGAAGGTTCAACATAATCTCTGCTTTGTCGATAGAAATCAGAAACCAAATATTCTATACAGTTAATAATCGAACATCAGAGCTAAAACCCTAAAGCAGTTATATTAATCCTGAAACAAGCATTGACATACAATCAAGTAGACTTACTCTCTATACTTCTAGTTGATTTTCGAACAATAATAAGATAGCATGAAAATGCATAGATGAAAGCTTCACGGATTCAGGTCGGTTGAATTTCTGAAATATTCCATGAAAATGCATACAAAAGGGGGGGAAACTCAACTTCTCGAAGACGAATTAGAAAACAACAAAAGAAATAGTGGTGAAATACTGAAATCCTTGTGTTAATAGTTAATACTGTTTCCTAAAAAATATGACCTTTTTAATCCTTATTGCACAAATGAAGTGAAAAAAATGTTTCAGATATAGCGTCCCGAAACCTTCAACGTATGGGGTTCGGAGATTGATTTCTCGATACGAATAGCAGGTGGTGAGTGTTTTTAATCAAACTATAATATGAGCTTGGATAACGTTGAATGATTAAGAGGATCAAATTATTAGTTTCAAGTATTTTTTCTAGTTCAATGGAACACTTGTAAGTGTTAAAATTATGTTAAAAAAATTAGGTTTAAGTCTGGTTAAAAGTATAGAATACTTGAAATCAAATTTGGATAATCTGATAGTCGTGAATATCACTTTCAGATCGAAATTATTCGGTGGTTCACCCGAATAAATCAATCGGATACAACTCATATGAGATCAAGAATTTTTAATGAAGTCATTTTTACCAAATAAAAAATTTCTAAGTTCCGCACCTCCTAACTTGTTTGATGAGTATTATGATCACATTAGTCGTTCGTCAATGCAATTACACTAAAGTATGTAACAAAAATTAGTTTAAAATGTCTTGTAAGTTAAAAGAAAAGAAAAAGATTTTACTATTCTTTAAACAATTAAGTAGACATTTGCTATGGATCCAACACAACACGATAGTAGTGCCTTCAACAAATTCATTACCATTTCAAGATTCATTTGGCTGACATATTAGTACTTTTTGAAACCAAGATGATAAGTGAATAAAATTTATAAGCTGCAAGTATTAAAAAGTAAATTGTTTATGATTTACTTTCATGTAAAACACAAGACGTATTATTCATCTACATCAAACATTTTGGTGCCACGATTAATCTACAATGAATACATATCTTTCTATCATCATATTATTATTGGGAAAAATCGATTTACCCGACCACAAACGGTAACAACAAATGCGAAATTAACCTTCGTTTGGTCAAAACCTCCCCGACCTGTTTGAACCTGTGATGGTACAAAAATAGCAAGTAGGGTATACCAATCCAAAACAACGAGACAACAATTTTAGCGTTGAAAACCTCTCAAGACGAGAGTAAAAACCACGGGACTACTAGAGCCATTTCAAATCCACTATCATCAAAATAAAGAGCAATACAAGGTCCTCTCTAGATACACTAGAGGCATACAACAATCATCATACACTTGG
>BJCM01069961.1:0-10378 GCA_018326385.1 Flaveria bidentis
ATTAATTAATATAAAGAAGATAGAATACAATAATATTTAATTGATAAAATTTGGATGAATAAAATTAGAAGGTTAAAATGTGGAAAATAATTAATTTTAATAATTAACTAATAGAGATATTGGTCAAATTAATTAGTTTAATAAATAATTAATTAAAAATTTAAATATGTAAGATAATTATAAAATGGTAGATTACAGAGACGCAGCGGCGGTGAAGGCAGTGACCGGTGACCGAAGATCGCTGTCGGTGGCTAGCGGTGATAGTGAGAGACCGGCGGTGGCTAGCGGTGCAGGTGCAGGTGGCCAGCGGTGAAGGCGATGGTAACTGTGGAGGTTAGCGGTGGGTGTCGGTGGAGGTGAAGGCTGTGGTTAACGGTGGGTGTGGCTGGAGGGCTCTTGGGTGAGGAGGCTGTCTAGTTGCATAAACCTTTTCAAGATTTTCTTGTATATATATATATATATATATATATATGATTATCGAGTCATTGTAAATATCTTTATAGAAAGTTGTTGATTTGTTCTTGATTTTGAAAATTTTATATACTTTAGCACAGATATGTTCACGTTCCCCTACATTAGTTGAGAATTATTTTCGCAGAGGGAGGCTCTATACACGACACTAGATATTGCTATAACAAGGAGCATATGAAGCATTTGTAAGTAACGTGTATGTTATAACCTACACATGTGTATGTAAACAGTTAATAATTTGAAAACATATGAGAAAAAAAACAAGTTTGATGGGTTTATGTGTATATAAACACATACTCAATTGTATTTTTTAGGAAGTGTGGAATTTGAAAAGTATAAACCATTGATTAGAAAAAAATTAAATGATTTAGATATTTTACAATTATTTAGTATTTTGTAATGTAGGTCATCCTATATTAATATTTTGATTTTGTTAGTCCTTCCTCTATGGCTCGACAAGAAGACACGATGTGATTTCGATTTCCATTTACATGTTAAATGATGAGAAGAAATAGATATACAACCGGATAAGAGAATAATTGTTAACTCCGATTGCTAAAACGCTAGTGTTAGTGCGCTACCATAATCCGAGTACTCAAGTAAAAAAGAAGAAATAAATTTAGGACTCATTTAGCGTGATAATTGTAATTTCACTCATAAAAGTGATTATGAACGAAATGTGTTCATCTACACATGAGAAATGAAATACTGATATAAATTATTGATCGAAATAATAAAATAATTTTTAAGAGCAATTATTATTTAATATATAAAAACAAGGATTTCAATATATGAATAATGTTACAAAATTTAGAAAAAACAATCTACATTTTTTATCAATCATTATAATGTCCTCGATTATTTATGATTTATTAAAAAAAAAAGATGATGTCATTTATGATAATTGTACATCTTATAAAAAAATAAAAATTTGATATAGGGGAGATTGGATGAGTTATAAATTATGATGTGTTTCTAGATTTGTAAAAGCAGCCAACTAAAAAAAATATGGAAGCATAAATCATTGAATTGACCGTAAAGATTCTCACAAGTCACAAGTCAATTCCGCAACCTGTCAAACTTTTTACTTGAGAAACCAAAACCTATATTTTAATAAAATTGATCATTCTTAAATAATATTTATTAAATTAATTACTTTAATAGTACTAAATAATTATAAATTAAATTCTTCATCCTCCTTTGACCGAGCCTGTTGATGCAAAGTCTATAAGTCCAGACAACGAACTAATTGAAAGAAGAAATGAGCATTTTTATCCATCTCTTGCAGCTAGATTTTATGATTCATATATAGGCAAAAAGGTACGAACTCTTGAGAGGTTAGTATTGTTGATTATATTAAAACGAATTTGATTTTTCTCTTGTGTGTTTAATTATGATAATCAACTTTCAAGCTAACAAAAATATACAGAGAATGAGTTTTATGGAAATGCCTACATCTACTAAATTTCATGATTGTACTAATTATATGCCAAAATACTTGATTTCTATTCCCTTTTAAGTTTAGTACTTCATCTCCAACATTTCTACCTTTGTTTTATATAGTTGGGTATAAACCGGTTCGAGTCATACTTTATAAATTCAACTCGTCAACCCAATGACTTGTTCACGGCTTCATTACAACCGTGTACATAACATTACTAATTGTTTAAACATGTGAGCCTTTGATCTGTTTAGATAAACGGATCACTAGTGTAGAGACTAGGAAGTAAATGTTGTACATGGTTTCAAGCATGTATGTTGTTATTTAACTTTTTTTGACATAATAAATATATGATTTATTTTTTCAGATTTACTAATCTGAGTTTAAAACAAAAAGTTTGTGTATAGGAGGTTTTCATTTATTTATTTATTATTTTTTATCTTCCCACCTAACTTTATAAATATTTAAAATTAGTTATGAGTCATGTAACGAAAGAAAGTATTATGCAAACAAAAGAGAGATTTTTTTTTATTCCTTGGGAGTCAAGAGACCAGCCCACAAATTTTGTATTCCTAATTTTGAGTTATTTATTATTATTTTCTTAAAAGAATATTTAAAAATAACTAGAAGCAGATGTTGACCTCTCATAATTTTGATATTATCTGTCTCTCGGCATACCTGTAAGCTGCACTAGCTCCTATATAGTACTAGGGAGGCAATGCATAGGCTGTTAATAAGTAAAGTAATACTTCTTTTATTGAGTAAAATGTTATTTTTATATCTGATATTTTGTTTAATTTGTTATTTTAATCTAATTTTTTTTTGTTATTTCAGTCACTGTGGTTTAACAAATGTTGTTATTTTCATCCACTCTATTAACTTCGTTAAGTTCTTCATTAAATATGATAATATTTTAGTATTTTAAACACCCTAATTGTCCAAGTAAAACAAAATCAATAAAATATTCAATTAAAACTAAAAGAAAATATGAAGCAACTAATGAGAGCGGACGTTTCAGTTTAAAAGTTTTGATTAATGCTAACTATAAAAATCCGTCTACTACACGTGTTGTATGAAAAAAAATAATTATTATTTAGTACTATTAAAATTTTAAAAATAACTTTTTGAAATATAATAACAAATTATTAACAAAACATTTTAAAAACCAAATTATATGATATATAAAGTTTTTTAATACAAACATTTTAATAATTTTTTTGGAGAGTTAAAAAATTAATATTTTTTAAAAGCAAAACTTTTTTAAAGACAAATTTTGAAAAATTAGTGTTATTGTTTAATTACTTAATGGTTAACTATATGTAACTTTAAGCATATTTTATCTCAAAAAAAATATTTTTTAATTTTTAATATTACTAAATAATTATTATCTAATTGTTTTCATACAACACGTGTAGTAGATGAGTTTTTAAACTAGTTAGTGTTAATCAAAAATTTTAAACCGAAGCGCTCGGTCTCACTAGTTGCTTCATATTTTCTTTTAGTTTTAATATTTTATTGATTAACTTTGTTTTAATTGGACAAATAAAGTGTTAAAAAGACTAAAACACATCATATTTAACGGAGAAATTAACGGAGTTAGTGAAGTGGATGGAAATGACAACATTTAGTAAACTACAATGATTAAAATGGTAAAAAAATTGAATTGAAATGGCAAATTCAATAAAACTTTAAGAATGAAAATAACATTTTACTCTTTTTTATTTAATCACTAGGTGCAATATGCTCCTAGTGGACCAAAGTTTTACCACAGTGAACTTTTAAGTGGTGGGTTTCTTTTGGAGTGGTGGGCGAGCCGGGTCATCAGCTCTGTTTGTGTTCACAGGCGTGGGTGACCTTTCGCCATTGGGTTTACCCGGATGACCGGGCTTAAAAATCATTCGTTGGCCGTACAAAAAATAACATGTAATCAATAAAAGTCAATATGCTAGCAATATTCCCATGTTTTCTTCGTCAAATTATTCTCAAGTAACCACTTATAATTAACTCGATTATTATTAGAATCAAATAATGCAATATATGATTAGTGTGTACGCCTACTTACATGTGATACAAGTTACCATATAGATGATATGTATTTTAATTATTATACACATAGAAATTAAACTTACCTTTAGTTCCAATTTGAGATATTTAACTGTACAAAATGGTTAGATTTCATCATTAACCATGGTTACCATTGTATTTCTATCGTAATTCAGACTTTCATTTATAGTTCCCGACTCGAACAACCTTTTAATAAATCTCGTATGATAGAAGATGACGAAATCCGCCCATACGACTATAACTTTAATCGCGCTGATCGTAATTCTACTACTGGCATCTAAATCTAACGGGGATGCCCGGGCCAAAATAATCAAGATGCATTGTGACGACGTCTTAGAGGCTGATAAATCAATATTCGTACGAAATTTTATCAGTACAATGGAAATAATCGGCACCCAAACTCGAACTTCACATAATGCAACAACAGATGTGGGTACCGGGCAAAACAAAAACTACGGTCTGGCTCAATGCTACGGTGATCTTTCTTCACAAGATTGCATCTTATGCTATTCCCAGATACGCACTTCGCTTCCTGGATGCTTTCCTCGAAACGGTGGATACATTTATCTTGACGGTTGCTTTATGAGACTCCAAAACTATAGCTTCTACGAGGAGTATACAAGACCGAATGATACCACAGTTTGTGGGAATACAACAAGAAAGAGTACATTGTTTCAAGAGTCAACGAGGCGGGCTGTGGTCAATGTCGTATCGGATGCACTAAGAAACAATGACTACTTTGCTAGGGAAGAAGTGTTCGTGCCAAGTCTTAATGATTCGGTCTATGTGTTAGCCGAATGTTGGAAGACTTTAAGCCCGAGTTCCTGCAGGGCGTGTTTGGAGAATGCGTCGATGTCGATAACAAAATGTTTACAGTGGTCCGAGGGTCGCGTGTTGAACACAGGGTGTTTCATGAGGTATTCGGATACCAATTTTCTCAATCCTTTACCGGTCACAAGGAGATCTAGCAATAAAGGTAACAATAATTACACTAATTTAAACGTCTCTTAAAACTGCCCTTTTTAATTAGTTTTTGAATGATCAAAGCAGCATTGTTTATAATATGCATCTGAAATACTAAATCAAAACTTGGATTTAAAAGGAAAAAAAAAAGTAAAACGAATAAAATATGATTCAACCACCCTGACTGATTCTATGGTTTGCAGGTATACAATTTGTTAATAACCTGGCCGGTTAGACCCGGTTTGACCAATTACCTGGCCGGTTCAAAAGGAAATAGTCCATATATGCATAAACACACTGGATCTATGACCAGTCCCGAGCCCTATCAACTAGTCCGGCCCGATTCTTAAAACACTAGATTATAATCTATTTTTTTCTGAAGTTTATACAAAAATATTGTTTCTTTGCGTGAAAATAAGTCTTGCTAATATAAGTAACGGATTTAATCACATTTAAACATAATTTACATACACTAAAATGAAAAGTTAAATGCATGAGGTTATTCCACATTTGCCTAAAAAACAACAAATCATATATCTGAAGTTTTAAACTCATAAACTCAAGTTGATATGCTCATACTTTTAAAATACTAAATATATCCCCAAGAAAATAAGCTTATCTAAAGTTGCCGGATGTCTTTGACAAAAGTCTTATATTTGCATCCAGCTCTTAAATAGTTATGCTGTCAATTCCCTGAAAGGCCATCTACACAACACAGTTGTATTTTACCGATCTTGTTAGTTAGCAAAGTATTGACGGGGCTAGTTAGCAAAGTATTGACGGGGCTGGTGGTTTCCTGTTGGTGGCTTCTCATGGTTACTAGAAAAAACTGAGAAGAACTAATGAAAATAACATAAACATGTGTTAGAAAATCTTATTTGTGAGATGTAGATGATATTAATATTGGTATTGGCAGGGAGAATAATAGCTATTGTGGCTTCCGTTGTAAGTTCTGTGGCGGTTACAACAGTTGCGTTGATGATCATTTTATATATCAGGAATCGTAGATATATACAACGCAAGAGAAAAGGTATAAGCTGCAAACCAACATTTGGATCAGAAACATGTACTGCAAAATCCATGAAACAAACAAGTGATTGCTTACAATTTGCAGGTTCTTATGATGTTGAGAAGCTGGCAAAGGTTCTTAATAACAGTGGCTTGAACTTTAAATACTCCACCGTTGAAAAAGCTACAGGATACTGGGATGAGTCTAATAAGCTCGGACAAGGAGGATTCGGAACTGTGTACAAGGTTGTACCTTATAGTCAAATTGGGTTGGGTTGACCCAAAACACTTTTTCTCTACGAGTTTGAAAGTTCTTTTAAAACTGATTGGAGGGTCGAATATGCTTATGAAAATTATATTAGTTTTGTACTAATCTACTTTTCTGTTAGTTATTAAGGACGTATTATGCATTGAAAGTTTTATACTTACGATAAACTTTCGACCCGTTTGACTAGTTGGGTCCATTTGCCCATTTTCCTTTAAGATGCCTTTTGTTGTTCTACCCGCTTGACCCGTTCATAACTAAAAGGGTTGAAATAACCGCCTCTAAGACCATCTATGTCAAGCTTTGATATCCTTTTTGCAGCATTAGACTTTTTGTTTTGTTGTTGGCTCTTTATATAACTAATGTGAACAATGATATTTCTCTCAGGGGGTTCTAGCAGATGGACGAGAGATAGCTGTGAAGAGGCTTTTCTTTAACTACAAATTCAGAGTAGCAGATTTCTACAATGAAGTTAATATAATTAGCAGTGTAGAACATAAAAACCTAATTAGGTTATTAGGATGCAGTTGTTCAGGACCCGAAAGCGTCCTTATATATGAATATCTACCCAACAAGAGCCTTGACTTCTTCATTTTTGGTAAGTTCTAGATAATGATAATACAATTCTGATTCATTTAGTTATAAATTCTCATATTTGGGTTACGTTTTATCTTAAACGTGTCAAGTAAGAAATCATTACACTGATGCTTGGGATGTGATTATGAATTTCTGAATTTGTACAGATGAAATAAGAGGCAGGGAAATAGGCTGGGAGAAGAGAGTTGAGATTATTATTGGTATAGCAGAAGGCTTGGTTTACCTTCATGAGAATACCAACCACCGGATCATTCACAGAGATATTAAAGCTCCTAACATCTTATTAGACTTTAGGTTCCGTCCCAAAATAGCTGATTTTGGGTTGGCCAGGTCATTTGAAGTTGATAACAGCCACATCAGCACCGCTATTGTAGGAACTTTGTAAGTACATTCTACTTGTATAGAATAATCAAGCAAAAGATAATATATATCGAGAGACAGAGAGAAGCAAAAGACAAACTGATAAAAGTTAGAAATGGTAATTTTAACTAGTTTACTTACGAATGAGTCGATTTGATCCCAAATCAAATGGGTGGAAAGTTGTAGAAATATGTTTCTTAATGCATGAAACCTCCTAAATTTAGATTTGTTTTGGTAATCATATCTAATGCATTAATAAAATGGGTGGAAAGTTGTAGAAATATGTTTCTCAAATCATATCACTCTTTCTAATAAAATGGACAAAAAATGTGTTTGCGGGTCAACCAGCCTAACCTGGTACTAAGAATTAAGGGTGGCAATTCAACCCATTACACAGCCTGTCCATTTGGACACTTGTAGTACCAATTAACAAATCCTCTTGGCTGATTGTCTTTTCCTTTTTCTCACAATTTTACCAGTGGATATATGGCTCCAGAATACCTAGCACATGGCCAATTGACCGAAAAGGCAGATGTCTATAGCTTTGGTGTTTTAATCCTAGAAATGGTCACCGGGGTGGAAAGCAACAAAAGCAAAAGTACAACCACAGAATATACAGACAGCTTACTATCTACTGTAAGTATATATTTCACTGCATTCATATTTTTTTTCTAGAATGTTAACTATAGGTGGCAATTTAAACCATGTTTACTTAAAACTACGTCAGAACTCGGAAGCAGGTTATATTTTATTTCTAAAAGATCAAACAAAACTATCAAACACTCCCTATGTCCCTAATTTAGGTACTTAATTATTTTCATGTCCCTAATGGCCCATTATTGGAAAGAACAAGTATAATTGCTTTAGTTCCCCTTATGACCCCTAATTACAAAAACTATTACAAAACTCAAAGTCCACACTTAAGAGTTGGTTAAAGGATAAAATGGCATTCCGCTAAATAAAAGTTGTCATAGTTATAATTTCTTAAAAAGTATGTTTTTTGTCTAGTGAATTTTTCTTTTGGGACATAGAAACCGATAGTGGAAAACAAATTAGCTAAAAAGGAAAATAGGTAAAAAAATGTGGAATGAAGGGTATATTTATAGCAAAAAACATCATAATCTATTTTATATAGATTATTATTTGACACACTAGTTAATTTTAAAAACTTAAAAATTTTGTACCAAAAGTACTTTGGGTCAATCTAGCCCGGCCAGTTATGACCTGTAGATAAACTTACCTATTCTGACATGTGACTCGGCCAACCTATTTTCCCAACTATGACTGCAAAAATCTTATGGACCGAGCAAATAATCAAACAATGTGAGCATCTTTAAAAAGGTATTTCCAATGTTATTTGTGAATGAACAGGTATGGAAGCATTTCAAGCAAGGAACAATGGAGGAAATATTTGACCCAAATCTAATGATGCACATTTATCCCAACATAAATTTCCAAAAGAATATTATTAAAGTGGTACATGTAGCACTTCTTTGCACCCAAGAAGCTCCATCTTTAAGACCATCCATGTCAGCAGCACTACGAATGTTAGCTAAAGATGATTACCCTTTACCCGCCCCTTCTAGTCCCCCTTTTATAGATGAGATAGTCATGGAACTTAACAACATTACACAAAATTCATCAAAAAACTGTGATAGTGATGATTCTAGTTCAGTTGCTACAGTCCTCACAGTCATTTCCACCCAAGGTCCGTAACACTAGTTAACCATTACAGGATCTGAAGTTCTTTTGTTTTTATTTTTCACATGAAATGTGAGTACAAGCTCTTGATTTGTGAAAATGGGTAATAATCATGTTTTTGAAAACTTGTATGTTGTAACATATAGGTATGAAGTGTGATGATACGAACCCACTGCTGGGTCAGGTTCAATCTGGGTCAGATCTGACCCAGTGTTTCTAAATGGAGGGAAATGTTCATTTTTAGAGAGTGGGTGAGTTAGTGGGCGCAGTTAGTAGTCTTTTGTTTTATTTATACTTGATTTGATGTTTAGATTAGGGGATGTCTTGTTTTCTAGTACTTTGATGAAGGTTAATTTCTTGTTATTGGAGATCAACCCATCTTGAATTGGGTCTATCTGTGTTTCTTTCCTGTTTTAATCAAGATTGTTTCTAGTTCTATCATTTGGTTCCGTTGCCGGGACAACGATGGTACCATCTACCCGGAGCACTACCAACCAACACAGATGCTCGGAGACGGCAGTTATGATGAAAATGCAGATGAGGATCAAAAGAACAGGGTGTCGCTGACAAAAGAGCGCTATGGAGGGATGTTGCATCGCTAAAGATCACAATGTCTGGGAAACCAACCAGCAGCCAAGCACCACTACCCGCATCATCTACACCTCTCACTCCATCCTAAAAACTGGTTTTCAAACCCTCGCACCGCTACGAAGGCCAAAACCAGACCGAGCATCGGTACCCAACCCGTTGATCGCATCCAAGGCCAAGAACACAAAGTTAGCCTTTGATGAGAAGCGGTTAGAAGATGATCAAAGAATTAAAGGCGGACTTGAAGACCTATGCAAGAAGAAGTTGGAGTTGATCAAATCTAATGATCAAAATGTTGAATCTAGTAGTCTGGGTACTCCAATGAAGTTCACAGACCAGGCTATAAAGGTGAAGGAACAAGCAGTGGCGGAACCATGGGTGCTTCGACTTCTATCCAATCGGTGGTCGGCTCATGGTAGGGCAGGTATTATCACTAAAGTTTCAATTAAGACAATAAAACAACTCATTTCAATCAAGTTTTATGTTTCAATATAGGAATCAAGTTTCACATATAAAATTAACGAGATTGAAGTAATGAAAGATAGACAAAGGAAAAGACGCTAACTAAATGCTCGACATCTTCAACAATTACATGTCAAAAACATCAAAGATTTTAAGGCACTTTGGTAATGTTTAACCTACTTATCATTATAAAGTTGCAAGAAGAATAAGCTCATTTGACTAGAAAAGAAAAACTAAAAAACTGTAAATTTAGATCGTGTATTAAAACACAATAAAATATATTCTTGGACGTTTAAAACCCAACACACTTAATAAGCAGAAGCCATGAACTGATGAACCCAACCACATCGCCTTTGTCATATGCATTCCTATGAAACAATTTGGGTTTGTGCAGGAATAGAAAATGAAATGAAAAAAAAATAATTTACTAATTACCATCAAAGATCACTACTTCAAAA
>BJCM01069965.1:0-11948 GCA_018326385.1 Flaveria bidentis
AAGAGACGATGTTTTCCATTCTTGCATTCCAGCAAAATTGAGCCCCTTCCTTCAATGTCAACACACGATCCGTCCCCAAATGTCACCTTGCCTCATACCTTTGTGTCAAGTTTAGAAAACAGCCCTTTATTTCCTGTCATGTGATTGGATGCCCCGTTATCTAAGTACCACACGAATTGTTCATATTGATTAGACACATATCTGGCTGGATACACCTTTTCCTCAGTGAGATAGATCAGCTCCTTTTGATCTTGAAAGGCAACGGTCATTAAGAGTGCAGGCCTGTCAACACTAGCTTGTGGTTGGTTGACTTCTTCCTTTTTCCTTGTCGGGCAATCTACAGAGAAGTGCCCTAAAGCATCACATCTGAAGCATTGTAACTGTGAACGATCCTTCTTCTGGTTTGATGAGACTTGAGTCCTACTTTGTGCAGCTTGACCTCGGCCAACTCCACGCCCTCGACCTCCAAATCTTCCACGACCACGACCTCGGCCTTGGGTTTCAGTGTTGCCCCCTCGACCTCGGCCATAGCCCTTTTCAAGTCTCCTCTTTGCCTCCCAATCATCATATGATAGCAGCAACTAGTTTTGATTGTTGCTTGATCCTTTTGGCTTCAAGGAGCCCCTTTCTTCATAGGCCTTCAGTCGCCCGACAACTTCCTGAAACTTCACAGTTTTAAGGTTCAACAACTGTTCAATTGTAGCCACCATATTCAGGAAGTTTTCAGGCATGCTTGTTAGTAATTTCCTGACTAAAGTTGATTCATCAATAACTGAACCAAGTGTGGCTGATTTAGAGGCTATTCCAGAAAGCTTTGCCACAAAATCATCCACTGTTTCGTTTTCCTTCATCTTGATTGTATCGAACTCGGTCTTCAATGATTGCAACCGGGCCTCCATGACTCTTTAAACTCCAAGATGGCAAGTTTTTATTGAATCCCAGATTGCTTTGGCAGTGTCACAACTTGCAATCTGCAGAATCAAATCTTCAGGGATTGCTTGATACAGGTATGCGATTGCCGAGTTGTCCTTCTTTGAATCGACATTGGTTCCTGGTTCGATCGCCTCCCATATTCCTTGAGCCTTGAAAATGGATTTAATTTTAAGAGACCAGATTTGGTAATTGGTTGCTGTTAGAATCGGGCACTGAAATTGAAGATTTAGCTTCTCATTCTGGTTCACCTGACTTTTTTGCTGCACAACTTCCCCCATCATTTTAAGCTTTGATCTCCTCTTGTAATGCTGCCCTGTTTTCAGATCTGATGATTGATCCAAACCTTCGAATCAACTGCACAAGACCGTTCTGAACACAGCTCTGATACCAATTGAAGTAAAATTGATACTAGATTCAGAAAAACAGAACAAAAACACAACAATAGTTTTGGAACTCCTCCAATTAATTGATAGGAAAAAACTTACATCCATCAAAGAAAAACCTACCTATATTTATAGCTAATTAACCTTGTCCATCAAGTTAATCAACTCCTACAAATTAGGCTTTATCTCAAATCCTTTTGAGATAATCTTTAAATCATCAAGACTTATCTCAAATCCATCTGAGATAAAGTTTAAACTACCTAGACTTATCCTCTTATTTAACCAGATAATAAGTTTAATATAAATTACAAAATAAACCCTAAATTTTATCTAATGTCAAGATTGGTCCAACAATATGAACTATTTAGCCATGTTTATCTACGAAAACAGAAGCCAAAAACCGGTACAATTGCCTTAAAGAACCCTACACTTCACTTATGTTGTATTTTTTTTGCAGGGTCTGTCTTTTTAGGGCAGTGGACCCCTGAGAGTGTGGGAGACTATGCTAGTGGGACTAACCATGTCCTTCCAACTTATGGGTATGCACGCATGTATAGTGGGGTGTCGCTAGACTCTTTCTTGAAGTACATTACCATCCAGTCTTTGACGGAAGAAGGGCTTGCAAACTTGGGGCCACATGTGGCAACCATGGCTGAGGTTGAGGGGTTGGATGCCCATAAGAGAGCAGTAACCCTTCGACTTCAAGACATCAAAGCGAGACAAGTCGTATGAGTAATTTTTTTTCTCGTTCTTAACTCCCTATTGAATTGGGTATTTAAGAATAATAAATTATTGAGTTGGGAAAACTAGTAAATTAGGTTGCTTTGTTTGTTTTTGTCATGAAAAAATGTTCAATTTTGAGTTTGAAGTTGTCGGTGTCAGGTTGTTGATCCGGCTAACTTTGGACTTCAGGATTCAATAAATTCATAATGTCCTTTAGTTTCATGATGTCTTTAATTAATGGTTAGCTGGTTATTGTGACGGGTAGAACTAAATTTGCTGACCTTTTGTTGATTCATAACAAAAACAAACATCTTTGCATATGGCAGAAGGAAGAGGGCTAGGATATGCTACATCAAGGTTTTTTAAAAAGCTCGTCATTCTCTCTTACTAAGCATTGATGGCTTTGTTTGTAGACAAGACGAGTTGAGTTGAGCATGAGCCATGGTAGGCTTGCACATTGGCTTGTTAATTGGATTACTCATTAGCTTGTTCATTTGCTCGCTGGCTGGTTTATTAGCTTGTTTGTTTGACTATATTAAATTAAGTCTAAATTTTATCGTTATTGTTATAACTTATAAGTCATGACCCGAATATATTCTAATATTTGTCTACATAATCTCTTTAATATCATTTAAGCTTGTTGGCTCATTTGTTTGGCTCATATGAATCGGTTTATGAATACTTCAATGTAGAAGATATCATTTGCTATCAAATTTTGAAAAATTAATTAAGTTGACTCGGAGCTTTCTACTAGTTAAGACTTAAGCTTAAATTTCAACTCCTAAAGAATAAACAAACCAAGTTAGCTCGTTCAACTTCAAACCCAAGATGAGGCTGGCTCAGCTCATCAAGCAATGCTAGGTTAGACTTTAGACTTCAAAAAACCCAACCCAGACAAGCTCGAGTTTGATCTGATGATGTAATGTGCATTTGGTTCAACAAGTCACTGTCATGTAGCCTGAAGTTAACTAGAGTTTAGTTTTAGCTTGACATCGGCTGAAACTTGAATAGATTACAAAATATCTATCAAAACTATGCTCGAAAATCAACCTCAATTTAAGAACTAGAATACTTTAAAATGTCTATTGATATCAATGTTCAAAGGAAGCAGGCTCAGTTTAACATTGAAAAACCAATATTATACATGGATGAGGCTTGAAAAGTGTAGATGGTCTTCTTGACCAAAATAGTTGGTTCCCTGAGAGTATATGATATTACTCGTCCATCCACTGATGCATACATACAAAGCAGACTTCGATGACAGGCTTATGGTGCTCAAGCTTTCCAAACGCGTACCGATCCATCGACTGATGCAGTTATCATACAGTTATCTTTTGGGTGATAACTAACGCTTGTTACCTGCCAACACAATGTAAACTTTACTCACTACATTATGGAACTAAGAGGGCGTGATGACAACCCGTGTTCCAAAATTCACGTGTGCTTTGAGTTCTGATGACGAGCTACGACCTTTCGACTTCAAATTTTAAAGAGAGTATGCTTTGATTCTATGTTACAGTATAAAGAGTGCAGGTAACATGTCAAAATGGCTAACCTTTTAATTTTTTCCACTATAGTTTTATTACATATGACTGGTATTAAATAAGCTTATAAGAACTATATTGTTAAAAGAATAATTAAAGTTTTGTAATAGGAGATTTAGAAGATTTTAAGTATATGAGAACACTTTGGGTGACTTTTTGCATGCTGGATCCGCTCAACTCATTTCACCCATTGGAGAATTGATCCAAATTGAAATGTAAAGAAAGTAGGGGAAGCTTACCACTGAGGAGTGAGCACGGAAACTTGAAACCACAGATGCATCCACCAGATCCCAGAAAAAAAGACGCCCATCTTCTGATCCTCCAACTACATGGGCATCACTGTTTGTAAGGCAGCAATCCATTTTGAATGACTAGTAAACAAAATCCAAAGGTTAATTTCATCAATAGACAATAACCTGATAAAAAGCAATCAGAGTAGTTCCAAACTGATAAATGATTTTTTCCCCTTGTTTCTTCAATAATCATTTTATGTTTAAGAAAAACAAAAGGTAGAGAAACACTGACATCTCAATATCCTAATATTACCTTACATGTATGGCCTTTATATTCTTGTAGTAATTCACCAGTAGTTCTGCAAATAAAAAAGGATGGTCAGTACACATTCACCCTTTTAGTTAACTCAATGCGAAGAAAAAACACAATTCACAAATTTACCTGTCCAAAAGCCGCAGAGTAGAATCAAGACAGCTAGCTAGTACACAATTACCGTCATTTGACAGAGAGATACAGTTGACAGGTTGCCCCAAGTCATCAGATAATTCCCTGAAGAGAGAAGTAATATATAAATCTCAAACCTCTTTCAACAATAAATCATTGAAATTGTTTCAAAAACTGAATTGTAACCAGTTAGAGAAACTGAGGGTAAATTAACATGGTAGTCTTGTTTATTGGTGGCATTTTGATCCTTCTACTCAAGAAAAGGCCGTTCAGGGTTATGTTTTACCTCAAATTGGTCAAAGAAAGAAAATCTAAAAGGAGAACTGGATAATGAGTTGAGAGCCTTGTAAAGTTTAGTTCTTATGCGTAAAGGCTCGTAAATTCCTAAATTGTTGTATGATTGTGATTATAATGTTTTTTGTAATCATAATTAACGCATTACATATTTATAAATAAATTTAAAAAAAGGACAAAAAGTGTTTGCGGGTCAACCCAACCCGATCCAGCCAGTTTTACCCGTTCTAAGGAGGACTTGTTTCAACCCACTACCCAAACCGCCATCTTGCCACCTCTAATCTAGTCCCTTGTGGAAAGGGGTATCAAATCATGTCAACTATTCTCACATACCTACCAATTCGAATGTCAAATGTCCGTACTGTTCCATCAACACTTCCCGCAATGATTTCAGTTTTCGTTAAACAAACTGACATGACACTGTCTAGAAAGGTGTCAATGATCTGCGAATAAATTATAACTTTTAGCACATACGGATATGAACTTGTGATTACCTTTACAAAAGTATGTGTATATGAATACAATAAAGAAACCTGAATAGGCTCAGTGCTGTGAGATCTACAGTCCCAGGCACGCAAAGAACGGTCATACCCTGCTGATACAACTACAGATGCATATTCATTGAACTTCACAGCATTCACCTGATCAAATAGGATAGAATAAAAAGTTGGCATAACATGTACAATACATTAAATAATTATTCTCACCTCGTATTCAAAAGGCCTTGAAGTTTGTTGCAATAAACTTTGGTAGAAAACATGATAAATTTAAATTCATAGTTTACTCAAATGCATACCTCAACAAGATTAATCAATAGCACGCTTGTATGCTCGCTATTGAAATTTCGATTACGCTCTTTCTATCCAATCATTTTATTAACTTAGCATAAACCGATATATATGAAATAACGGATGTGATTTTGTGATTATGTACGTGAGATGACCAATGTCCTTGTTGGGGTATCCAATTGAAAAAACCATAAAAAGTCAGTGACCATTTTTCATCTAATTGCTTAACAAACATTAAAATTGTATACTTGTATAAAGATGTCATGCTTTATGTGGTTTTATACTGATAAACTACTTATCTAGTTGCTATTGGGCATCCACTTGAACAATTGAACGTTATTACTTTCGTAGGAATTAGTGGAACTAGAAAAAATTCCAGATACCTCACTGTCATGGCCTCGAAACTTTCGGATCACACGCCCAGTTGATACATCCCAATAGAAGACTTGTCGGTCACCACCACATGAGCAGATTTTCGAATTATCTCTACAATATGGTAACTAGACAGGTGATATATATGATAAGAGAAGAAAATATTTCTAGATTGAATTAAGATTGTAAATAATTCATCCCAATAATCAATAAGGGAGGTTTCTATGCTCAATGTTTCTCATTTCCTTTTCAACAATTAAATTCCATTAAACATCAAGTTCAGATGATATGCCGATGAAGTCATCAACTCAACATCTAAAACTAGTTTAACACGAAATTTATATATGAACATATAACTAGCCCAAATACAAAACATAAAATGTAAATCATTTCCTTATAAGTGCATAATCATACCTATCAGCTCTCAGGAGTCCAATTTGAGAACATGCTAATTTTCAGTACTAAACAGACTGAGGACAGAAGAGTATTAGCGTGGAAAGTATCAACTAAGCTAATATCAACTTCAATTCAGCAGAAATTTGAGCCTCTAGACTACTCAACCATAAGCATGTGCCCATAAGCACAACCTACTTATCATTCGCGTAAATTATCTCATAAACTCATATGACATCAAACGCATCAACAACAAGAGTCTACTTACAGTTACAGCTAGGGTTAACACGAATTACAAACAAACAAACAGCTCACGAATAATAACACTAGAACAACATTAAGAGGAAGTGATACATGCTTATATATGCAGATTCAACACATGTAGCTTACGGTGTAACGTGAACATCACGAACTTCACGACCGTGAGATTTGTAGGTTTTGATGTGAATCCCCCGGTGAGGATTCCAAAGGCGAATAGTGCGATCTTTGCCTCCCGAAAGACAATAATTACCGTCTCTGTTGAACCTCGCCGTTAACACAGCACCTTCGTGGCCCTTCAACACGTTCGCCTCCGTCTTCGGTAGATCGTCGGTGCTCATCGTCGTCGGTCGACCACCGTAAGCTTCAGTCGCCAGGTGAACCGTTAATGTAATGTTTGGGTTAACACAATTGCTTTGGGCCGGGTGGCGATCGTATTGAGATTTGGGCTGATCATGGCCCATTTACTTGTTGTTTCGTTGTTTAGGCCCGGAATTGGTTATTGGTCAAAACGGTTAAAACCGGTTATTTAAAATTTTGTTCAGTTATTAATCGGTTTATATGGTATTAGAAGGTATAAGATCTACCTGTTGTAACCAGTTCGGTTTGATTACTAACTAGTTAACTAGTTTTTAACCAAATAAAACTAGTTTTATTAATGGTTAAAAATTACTACTTTCTAACTAGTTTGTGATGTGAGAAGTAGTAATCGGATAGAAACCATCATTTAAGATTGGCAAGGAACCAGTCGTGTTGGATCAGTTTGATTCTTAGGACTGTTAGGTTAACTGGATGTTATCTCACCTCTGCTATGTAATGGGTGAAATTCTATAATTGAAACTTGAAAATAAATTAATCTCGTGAAGAACTGTAGATGTTTTTATGATGTTAGTGGGTATCATGATATCATGAATCATGAAATTGTTATAAAACACTAATATGAAAATAGAGAAAAACACGGGAAAAGACATATTTTGATATGTAATTTATCCTACATTTTTCTTGTATATTTTTCAATCACCCTATATTGTTACGGAATAAAGTTTTCATTTAGAAGAATTTGGGAATATAGTTAAATATTTTCTTACTTCAATATTTTTACTAGATTATAACCCCTTGTATTACACGGGTTAAATTAAAAAATCTAAATATTTATTAACGAATAGTTACTAATTGTAAACTTTATATATAAAAGTATTTTGATTAGCTGATAAAACATTTTTACTATTTTTAACATTTTTGTTTCTAAACATATTGCTTTGAAAAAATATTGTTTTGTTTATCACCATTTCGTTGTTTAAAAACGTCGGGTTTGTTTTGTAAAAAATACTTTTAGATAAAACTTTTACTTTTTAAAAAGATTGATTTTGACATGTTTCACAATTTAAAAAAGTTTTGATGTTTTAAAAAAATCATAGTTTTGGACAATTTTGATTTTGAAAAGGTATATATTTTAATCAAAATATTTAGTTTTTATTTAATGAAAAATATCTTTTAAAAATCAATGATTAAAAGATGACTTGGATTTAAAATAAAGAGATATAATAAAAAAATAAAGTTATTTGATTTTCTAGAAAATATAATTATATGGTATGAAATAAAAGACTAGGGTGAGATGGTTTGTAAGAATTTGACATGATATCTTGTGTAAAGAAATATTATACAGGTGATATTACAAAAATTAAACACGACCAATCTGCTTGTGTAGCCTTTTTTTCTCAATTGTAACATGCTGCAATGTGAAATGCAATTATTATTGTTATATTAAAAGTCTGTTATCATTTCAAGATGACATTGATTGTGACATTGCGTAGATTTTGGTTCACATTTTTATTCTAATACTATTTATGATGTTCAATTTTGAAACGACCAAAGCTATAAGAGTTGGTTAAATTAATAAAATTAAAGTAACCAATCATATAAGAGTTTGATTTATAACAAACTATTAAACCTGAGCCTTCTAGATCGAGATTAGTCCATATGATATCTGGTTTTTAATAAAGATATTTATATTTTAAATTGAAAATTTGTACATAATATTTAATAAAATGATGTATGGTGAAAGTCTAATATACGGTTAATTAGAGCGACAAGCCGACAATAAAAATGACTTATTCGTCTTACAAACAGATTAAAACTTTTTCGGTGAATAATGAAAACTGCAACAACATTCGTCTCTTATTAATAGAAATTTTGGAACATGCATCTACACGAGAATTAAACATTTTGGTTCATTGAAAAACAATGGAACTAAACATTACGGCTTATTGAAGAGAAATGTGTTTACACTTTGCAACTTAAATATAGCAAATTGCATATATTTGAATATAGCAAACTGCAATGATTAAGATTAAAAAAAAATATTCAATGAATCTAGACACCAAGACATTCCAAAGTACACGTTAATCTTGTGTCATTCAGGTAAGTACAAATCGCATCTCATCATTGATTTATATTGATAGCATCATTTACTAATACAAAAATATTAAATTCTTGTCCTTTTATTTTTTGTATTTATATAACTACTTCTTCCGTCTATCTTTGTTACCATAAATCATTTTCTCATAATTCTATCTTAGAAAAGAATACACTTCAACAACCCTTCAAGGTTTTAGTAATTACAAAATTATCTCTCCCGTTTTATCTATGTTGCACGCGTATAAAGTTGTGTAAATTACATATAGCAAATTAGCAATGCTACAAATTGTTTAGATGTTTTAATATTCATAATTATAGTATAATGTTGCTAGTTAAAAAATTTATATATGTATCAAATCCATCTTATACGTAATAAAATAAAATGAAGGAAAATCACGATCATTAAATGAAGTTGATGATCCTTGTACTGTCAGACGGTAAAGTGTCAACAAGATTCTAGTTTTGTGGACCTTCTAATGAGTTATTACAATCTTCGACATTTTATTAAAATAAGGATAATAAGCAACACAATATCAACTTCAAAACCACTGCAATCGTGACCAATCAAATATTTCAAAGTCTCGAAGTTAAAGAACGTCTCACTACCTTACTTTTTTATATATCTATAACCTAGTAACATCAGTGTTTTTTTTTCTTTTTTCCTTATTTTTTAACCTGAGAACCCACTTACGCGATAAACCCCAATCCCCATATCATATTAATACCCTGCTAACTGACGAGGACGGCTAAATTGTGCCCAAGGCATCGTAAACGACGTAAGAGCATTCACGGTAGGTTTCTTATTTTTATTCATATAATTACACAATAATATTATTTATACTCTTATCAACATTTTTTTTTCTCTTTCATCCACTCACAACCACTTTAAAAATATTAAAAAATTTATAAGGATTGAACAATAATTATTCAAATATACCAATACACAATAACATTTTTTCTCTCATTCACTCACAACTACTCAAAAACATTTCATATAATATACTAAATACACTCATATAATTTTAAGGACTTCCCCGTAAATGCTTTAAGATGAACCAAACGGCGTTGCTTGATTTTCACAGCAACCTATGAGAAAATATGTATGTAATAACTATTATTAAAAACATTCAATTTCGTGAAGTGTAGTTTAACCAAAACAATGCAAAATTGATTTTAATATGAAGTTTATCCCAATAAAATATTATAAAAATTTGCATTATTTTAAGGTCAATAGAAGCCATCATAGGCATTGCCTCACGACACATCTATGCACAGCTTTCAAATACACACCACTTATCGGTATCTGCACATCAACACGTGTGATATGTCGGAAAGCTGACGTGGGTCCAACACACCACCACACTAATACAAAGTGAATTTGCACAATTGCACACACAAAACACAAAACCACTTATATATTGTAATAAAATACAAACACCCCATTCGTTTTTCCACCGCATTCTCACCGATAAGAGAGATAAAGAAGGTGCAATAATAAAAGCAATTTTGCACACACAAAAACGCAAAATTAACCCACTGGAATTATCTTATCTCCGGCTATATCCGATGCATTTTGTTCTCCTGAAGAAGCTAAATTGTATGAATTGATTATATATAATAACAAAAAGATGAGGATGTCGTGGGAAGATGTGGTGTTGATCGAAGAAGGTAAGACTTCCGGCGACCCGACCGTGGTGACCGTGAACTGCCCCGATAAGGCCGGGCTCGGTTGCGACTTGTTGCGGATCGTGCTCGAATTCGGGCTCTATGTTACCCGTGGAGGTCAGTTTTTCCCTTTAAATTGTTCGGTATTATTTTTGTTACAAACCGTGACAATTGTATCGGATACATATGTGGATCCATCTTTAAACATATGTGTCGTTACAATTGTCACGGTTTGCACTACGATACTGGGTGGATCCATCTTTGCAACCATGACAATAATTATTGTCACAGGTTGTATTGTATCAAATATAAACCGTATCAAATACAAACCGTGACAAGACAATTATATACAGGTGCTAGATGGATCCATTTTTAAAAACCAATGTCATTGCACGATGACACTGGGTAAGAAGTTATGAATCCGGTGATGTATCATTGTCACGTTTGGCTGTGAAATTATGGGGATAGTTTATTTTAAACAATTTATAACTTATTAATTTTTTAAAAAGTTATAAGTTTTTTGATATTGTAATGGATTGCTAAGGAAATAATTTAATAAGTTGCGCAATACTAATTTATTAACTTATTGGAATCAATCAATAAAAATCATGACAATTATAGAGTTTATCCCATAAAATAGTGTACTTTAGTCGGCCTATGTGATATGGCTTAAGCTCCACCACTATTTGTATATGTGTTATTGAATTTTGGTATAATGTGTTAATGTGTTAATAGATTTTTCAACGGATGGGAAGTGGTGTTACGTGGTGTTGTGGGTCGTGGCGCGCCCGAGCTCGCTTAGGGTAGATTGGGAGAGTTTAAACAAGCGGCTTCTATCGTGTTGCCCGTCGTTTTTGCCTGCATTTTATCTCAATCAGCTAACCGGGAGTTCGAAACTGCCACAATTGTACCTGTTGACGGTTTTCTCGCTAGATCGAAAAGGGTTAATACATGGTAATTATTAATGTTTAATCTTTATGATCATCTAATCTTTTTAATGTTTTTTTTAAATTTAATTGAGTGTTATTTGTTGTGATTTGGGGTATAGATGTCACTAAAGTTCTTTGTGAGCTTGATCTATCGATTCAGAGGGTTAAAGTGACAACAACCCCAGATGGAAAGGTTTTGGATTTGTTCTTTATAACAGATGCCATGTAAGTCATGTTCATCAAAATGGTTGTCTAAGATGATATGTGTTATTTCGTTTTTTTTCTTAATTTAAGGAACTTATACTCGAATTTATAAAGTGTGCGTATAAATTGATAACTTTAATCTTGAGTGATTAATTATGAAAGTTCGAGGGTCTGTTTTGTCAATTTATTAAAAGTTTGTTTTTTATTTTTGTTCAATGATTTTGAGTCTATTTATGTAGTCGATGTTTTCCTTGTTTGCCAAGATTATGAGTCGGTCAAAATTAGGTTAAATAGGAGTAGATTGGTTTCTAATTCTTGTATCTGATCATTCTGATTTGAGTAATAGAAAGAGTCGTGGGTTGTCCT